>SJYC01041606.1:0-48516 GCA_006408675.1 Madoqua kirkii | reverse complement strand
AGACATTGCTATGAGAGGAGAAGATACTTATTGGTCACCAAGTATCATACTCAGATTGGAAGGGTGTGAATTTTCAGGAAAACTTCCTGGAAGAAGTGACACTTGATCTGAGTCTTGTAAGCAACTGAACAGAGGAGCATATTTCAGGAGTGGCCAAATGTAGAAGAGACAGGAGATAAGAGGGCTTCTTAGGACATCAGGGGTAGAAACCAGAGAGTAGGAGGTGGGAAGTGGTGAAAGATGTGGTCAGTTGGGGAGGTGGGGGAAGCGGAAGCAGGCCTCAGGCCTGGAAAGCCCCCTTAAGACCTGTCAGTTTTATCTTGAGGACAGAGGAAGGCATAGAAGCAAATTACAAAGACTGAGATCTTCAAATTTGAGCTTTAGAAAAAGGGGCTGTGTGGGGCATGGATTCCTTGGGAGCTGGTTGAAGACAGGTTGGTCAGGAGAGAGGTGATGAGGGCTTCTGGGAGAGCTGGTGGCCATGGGGACGAACTGAAGGCTGACCGATGCCTAAGGCCTGTCTCTTATACACATCTAGATGTGTATAAGAGACAGGCCACACCACGCCCCCACCGTCCCCGCTGCTGCCACGCCCCTGCCCGCCACAACCAGAAAAAGTTCTTGAGCAGACCCAGGGCAGACAAAAATAACATAAATACTAAATCAATATTAAAAAAAGAAGGAGTCCCACTTGACTTGGCTCTCTGATGGAGATTCCTGTCTAGCCCCTAGCTTCCCCCTTCTGCCCCTGAGGCTTCCCAGCAGAAAGAGGGGTGTGCTGGTGGAAGCCCAGGGGCCTAGGAGGTGCTGGGAGGGGCGCTCCAGTCAAGGCCCCAGATGTCAGTCTCCGCAAGGGCCTGGGTGTGTATGTGGAACCAGGAAGGGGCCTTGGTCTGCCCCAGGTGGGGTCTGAGAAGCTTACTGTTTCACCTCCTCATCCCCCATCCCCATCAGCACAGGGGAAGCCAGGTCCTCAACCTGTACTCACACACACATGTATACACATACACATATACCACACACACCACAAACACACATACAACACACACAAATACACATACACACATGCACACACATATCAACGCACACAAACATACACAACATGCACAAACACATATACACATACATCACACTTATACACAAACACACGTGCAAACATGCATACAACATGCACAAATACATACACACATACACATACATATCAACACACACAAACATACACAACATGCACAAACACATATACACACTCATACACACACACACAAACACACATGCAAACATACACACAACATGCACAGATACATATAAACATCACACACATACATATACATACACACAGACAGGTAAACATACATACAACACACACAAATACATATATACATTACACACACACATACACACAAACACACACATATGCACAACATATACACATATGTACAACATACACACATAAATATATATATATATCACTCTCATACACATACATACACACATGTACACATATATACACACACACATACATGCACACTGCTCAGGCTGCCTGTATCCTCATCTCCCTTTCCCAGCCTGCTGCACAGATCAATTGGTTATATACCACAGGGTACAATGGGTGAAGATAAATGTCCCTCACTCTAAAAATTGTAGCAGCTGGCATAAACTGAGCCCTCGCCACTGAGGCACTGTGCTAAACCCTGGCCGTGGACCATCTATGTTATTCACAGTATCTGGTGTGCCATTATTCCCATCAAACAGACAAGGGCATCAAAGCTCAGAGAGAGAAAGGCCCTAGAAAGCCCCTGCACTGGGATAGTGATGAGGCAGGTGTAAAAGCAGGTGGCGACCTCTCCAGGCATGTTTGGAATCACTGTGCCCTCCAACGAAATTTTTTTTTTCTGGATCCCTCTGGTTTATCCACTCTGCTAAGAGTGTTCCTGGCCCCACGGCAAGCCCCTGTCAGATGTGTGTAGGCTCCTCAATGGACTCAGTGGCCCCAAACACTCACCCTGCAGGGCAGCCGGGATCCTCTTGACCTCCTGGAACGAGGAGGCCAGCAGGAAGCAGATCCCGGTCAAGTGCATGTTCTCCCGGCATGCATGGTGCACGGTGGGGCCACAGGCCTGGGGACAGAGGGGCTTGGTGGGAAGGACTGTCCCTGCTACCGTCACACCCTCCCGTCCCAGCACCTCCACCCTCCGTGAGACCCCCAGCACCAGAGCCCTAGATCCCCACGCGTTCTCTCAGGATGCTCCCATGACCCAGGGCAACTCACCAGCAGCTGAAGGGGCTCGGTGGTGGCCGCCATGGACAGGCCCAGGGACATGTTCACAGCCTCTGAAGGTACTAGGACATAGGTGTATGCATGGTTACCTTCAGGTCAGAGGAGGTGGGGGCACCTCAACTCTGGGAGATGAGGAGGTCTGACAGGTGAAGGGAGCTTTCAGGTCTTGATGGAGCTATGGGGGCACAGGGGTGGGATGGGAGGGGAGACTGGGAGGGTCAGGAGGCCTGTCTGAGGCTCAGGGTCTGCAGACAGAGCTGAAGCCAGGGAGTGAGCCTCCTGTGTTCCCCACAGACCCACAGAGCATGGGAGCCTGAACCTGGGTGCCAGCCATGGGCAGCCACTCACCCTGCAGGGGGATGGCCTCACACCTGCCCATGCCGTAGTCACACCAGTAGAGGCCGCCTGTTTGATTGGCAGCCTTTACCTCCTGGGGAGCTCCAACCACCAGCCTGGGGGTAGAAAAGAACACGGCAGCTAAGATCATGGATGCTGGAGCCAGACTGCCACATAGCCAGTTTCCTTTCCCTCACTAAGCCTGTTTCCTCAGCTGTAAAGTAGAGATTCATAACAATTTAAATTCCACATGAGAGAGATTTTGGTTTCTTTCATTCTCTAGTGTATGTCTGGCTCCTGAGACATATAGTAATAGATGCTCAGTAAACATTTGTTGAGTGATGGCTTTCTACATCATATGGTTGCTGTGAGGATGAAATCAGTGCCCGTCCAAAGGTGCCTGGCACTTAGTGATTGCTCAATTAAAAAATAATTTTAGCTGTGGTCATTGACATGGCAAGATAGCCCTTCTTCAGTCCAGTTCTTCATAGCCTTAGGGGAAACTGCCATGGTAGACAGAGGAGCGGAAAAGGCAATGGCACCCCACTCCAGTACTCTTGCCTGGAAAATCCCATGGATGGAGGAACCTGGTGGGCTGCAGTCCATGGAGTCGCTAAGAATCGGATAAGACTGAGCGTCTTCACTTTCACTTTTCACTTTCATGAACTGGAGAAGGAAATGGGAACCCACTCCAGTATTCTTGCCTGGAGAATCCCAGGGGTGGGGGAGCTTGGTGGGCTGCCGTCTATGGGGTTGCACAGAGTCAGACACGACTGAAGCGACTTTGCAGACAGAGGAGAGTTTGTGAATGAAGGGAGGGATATGGGGAGAGACCAGCCCTGTGCAGGGAAGGAGATGATGAAAGCCAGAGGCACCACGCTGTCCTCACCGTTGGGCATACTGGACCACACTGTGTCCAAACCCAGGGCTGTCCACACGGAAGGTTGTTGGTTGCTCCGTGTCCAAGTTGAAGCAGAGAGAGGACACCGGGGCTGGGAAGGAAGGCGAGGAGACAAGCTTTGAGGAACGGTCTCCCACCTTCTCCATCTTCCTGGCTCCCAGGCTACCTCCCCCTACTATCCCCGCCAGGCATAATGCCCCAGCATCTCCTGGGCTTCTGGACCCCCAGGCTCAGGCCTCTCTTGGCTCTGTTTGCCTCCTTCAGATGGTCCAGAGATAGCTGTTCCTCCACTAGTCTGCTACCAAGTTTCATTTCTCCATTGCACAGAGCAACGCCCAAATAGACCTCTTTCCCCATACCTCCCTCAGGGCTCCCATGAAGGGGAATTCAGGAAAACTTGGGGCCGAACAGATGCGGCAGACAGAGTACACGATTGACTTCTTCTGCCTACTTGAGACACCTCTGCATTATCCAGGCAACTGGCCTCTCTTCGAACATTTTCTCTTGAACACGCCTAAAATTGATTCAGTATCCTCTTGACCTCCACAAACCCCAGATCCTCAACCTGGTATAACTCCAGATCCCTCCCCTAAAGTCTGAGTTCGAAAAGTGCATTCTTGGCTCTCTCCCTAGCTCTACCCCCACCCTCTCCTCCCCATCATGACCCTTGGCTTACCCATCAACAGGAAGAGAAAAACCCGGGTCCTGGTCATGACGAGAAGGTCAGACATGGGCATCAGAGCACTTGAGCCCCAACGGGAAGAGCTGGACCAAAATGCCAAGGAAGCCAGTGAGCAGAGAGAGGCTCAGGAGGCCAGTCGCAGGGAGGGAAGTTGTCAGCGTGACTCAGAGGTTGGGGGTGGAGAATACAACTGAAATAAGCAGAAAAAGGGTCAGGCAGCCCACACACACTGTTTCTTTCTAAGCAGAGATGATGTGACTCGCTTCTCTTGTCTCTGCAACCTAGGCTGGGGTGGAGGCAAATCTCCTGCCTCACCGCACCTCTCCCATGTTCCCTTATTGTATAGAACATTTCCCCCTGACCTTGAAATGTCAATGAACCAGGAAAGGGTAGATGCCAGGGTGTCCTGAGACCCCTAAGAGAGGCTCTGGGAAGAATCTTCCATTTTGAACCTAGAAACCTCTGGGCTCAGGATTCAAGCCTCTGGACCCTAAGGAGGAAGGCAGAGTGGGTGTTCATTCATCATGTGTTTATCACTTATTCAACAAATCTAATTTGAGGCTGATTGTGCAAGCCATCTCTCAGCAGAATGGGAAAACACAAACCACAAGGCCCCAGCTTTGGTGCCAGTGAAGAAGGCAAACATGTAAACAGCAAGACATTGCTATGAGAGGAGAAGATACTTATTGGTCACCAAGTATCATACTCAGATTGGAAGGGTGTGAATTTTCAGGAAAACTTCCTGGAAGAAGTGACACTTGATCTGAGTCTTGTAAGCAACTGAACAGAGGAGCATATTTCAGGAGTGGCCAAATGTAGAAGAGACAGGAGATAAGAGGGCTTCTTAGGACATCAGGGGTAGAAACCAGAGAGTAGGAGGTGGGAAGTGGTGAAAGATGTGGTCAGTTGGGGAGGTGGGGGAAGCGGAAGCAGGCCTCAGGCCTGGAAAGCCCCCTTAAGACCTGTCAGTTTTATCTTGAGGACAGAGGAAGGCATAGAAGCAAATTACAAAGACTGAGATCTTCAAATTTGAGCTTTAGAAAAAGGGGCTGTGTGGGGCATGGATTCCTTGGGAGCTGGTTGAAGACAGGTTGGTCAGGAGAGAGGTGATGAGGGCTTCTGGGAGAGCTGGTGGCCATGGGGACGAACTGAAGGCTGACCGATGCCTAAGGCCTGTCTCTTATACACATCTAGATGTGTATAAGAGACAGGCCACACCACGCCCCCACCGTCCCCGCTGCTGCCACGCCCCTGCCCGCCACAACCAGAAAAAGTTCTTGAGCAGACCCAGGGCAGACAAAAATAACATAAATACTAAATCAATATTAAAAAAAGAAGGAGTCCCACTTGACTTGGCTCTCTGATGGAGATTCCTGTCTAGCCCCTAGCTTCCCCCTTCTGCCCCTGAGGCTTCCCAGCAGAAAGAGGGGTGTGCTGGTGGAAGCCCAGGGGCCTAGGAGGTGCTGGGAGGGGCGCTCCAGTCAAGGCCCCAGATGTCAGTCTCCGCAAGGGCCTGGGTGTGTATGTGGAACCAGGAAGGGGCCTTGGTCTGCCCCAGGTGGGGTCTGAGAAGCTTACTGTTTCACCTCCTCATCCCCCATCCCCATCAGCACAGGGGAAGCCAGGTCCTCAACCTGTACTCACACACACATGTATACACATACACATATACCACACACACCACAAACACACATACAACACACACAAATACACATACACACATGCACACACATATCAACGCACACAAACATACACAACATGCACAAACACATATACACATACATCACACTTATACACAAACACACGTGCAAACATGCATACAACATGCACAAATACATACACACATACACATACATATCAACACACACAAACATACACAACATGCACAAACACATATACACACTCATACACACACACACAAACACACATGCAAACATACACACAACATGCACAGATACATATAAACATCACACACATACATATACATACACACAGACAGGTAAACATACATACAACACACACAAATACATATATACATTACACACACACATACACACAAACACACACATATGCACAACATATACACATATGTACAACATACACACATAAATATATATATATATCACTCTCATACACATACATACACACATGTACACATATATACACACACACATACATGCACACTGCTCAGGCTGCCTGTATCCTCATCTCCCTTTCCCAGCCTGCTGCACAGATCAATTGGTTATATACCACAGGGTACAATGGGTGAAGATAAATGTCCCTCACTCTAAAAATTGTAGCAGCTGGCATAAACTGAGCCCTCGCCACTGAGGCACTGTGCTAAACCCTGGCCGTGGACCATCTATGTTATTCACAGTATCTGGTGTGCCATTATTCCCATCAAACAGACAAGGGCATCAAAGCTCAGAGAGAGAAAGGCCCTAGAAAGCCCCTGCACTGGGATAGTGATGAGGCAGGTGTAAAAGCAGGTGGCGACCTCTCCAGGCATGTTTGGAATCACTGTGCCCTCCAACGAAATTTTTTTTTTCTGGATCCCTCTGGTTTATCCACTCTGCTAAGAGTGTTCCTGGCCCCACGGCAAGCCCCTGTCAGATGTGTGTAGGCTCCTCAATGGACTCAGTGGCCCCAAACACTCACCCTGCAGGGCAGCCGGGATCCTCTTGACCTCCTGGAACGAGGAGGCCAGCAGGAAGCAGATCCCGGTCAAGTGCATGTTCTCCCGGCATGCATGGTGCACGGTGGGGCCACAGGCCTGGGGACAGAGGGGCTTGGTGGGAAGGACTGTCCCTGCTACCGTCACACCCTCCCGTCCCAGCACCTCCACCCTCCGTGAGACCCCCAGCACCAGAGCCCTAGATCCCCACGCGTTCTCTCAGGATGCTCCCATGACCCAGGGCAACTCACCAGCAGCTGAAGGGGCTCGGTGGTGGCCGCCATGGACAGGCCCAGGGACATGTTCACAGCCTCTGAAGGTACTAGGACATAGGTGTATGCATGGTTACCTTCAGGTCAGAGGAGGTGGGGGCACCTCAACTCTGGGAGATGAGGAGGTCTGACAGGTGAAGGGAGCTTTCAGGTCTTGATGGAGCTATGGGGGCACAGGGGTGGGATGGGAGGGGAGACTGGGAGGGTCAGGAGGCCTGTCTGAGGCTCAGGGTCTGCAGACAGAGCTGAAGCCAGGGAGTGAGCCTCCTGTGTTCCCCACAGACCCACAGAGCATGGGAGCCTGAACCTGGGTGCCAGCCATGGGCAGCCACTCACCCTGCAGGGGGATGGCCTCACACCTGCCCATGCCGTAGTCACACCAGTAGAGGCCGCCTGTTTGATTGGCAGCCTTTACCTCCTGGGGAGCTCCAACCACCAGCCTGGGGGTAGAAAAGAACACGGCAGCTAAGATCATGGATGCTGGAGCCAGACTGCCACATAGCCAGTTTCCTTTCCCTCACTAAGCCTGTTTCCTCAGCTGTAAAGTAGAGATTCATAACAATTTAAATTCCACATGAGAGAGATTTTGGTTTCTTTCATTCTCTAGTGTATGTCTGGCTCCTGAGACATATAGTAATAGATGCTCAGTAAACATTTGTTGAGTGATGGCTTTCTACATCATATGGTTGCTGTGAGGATGAAATCAGTGCCCGTCCAAAGGTGCCTGGCACTTAGTGATTGCTCAATTAAAAAATAATTTTAGCTGTGGTCATTGACATGGCAAGATAGCCCTTCTTCAGTCCAGTTCTTCATAGCCTTAGGGGAAACTGCCATGGTAGACAGAGGAGCGGAAAAGGCAATGGCACCCCACTCCAGTACTCTTGCCTGGAAAATCCCATGGATGGAGGAACCTGGTGGGCTGCAGTCCATGGAGTCGCTAAGAATCGGATAAGACTGAGCGTCTTCACTTTCACTTTTCACTTTCATGAACTGGAGAAGGAAATGGGAACCCACTCCAGTATTCTTGCCTGGAGAATCCCAGGGGTGGGGGAGCTTGGTGGGCTGCCGTCTATGGGGTTGCACAGAGTCAGACACGACTGAAGCGACTTTGCAGACAGAGGAGAGTTTGTGAATGAAGGGAGGGATATGGGGAGAGACCAGCCCTGTGCAGGGAAGGAGATGATGAAAGCCAGAGGCACCACGCTGTCCTCACCGTTGGGCATACTGGACCACACTGTGTCCAAACCCAGGGCTGTCCACACGGAAGGTTGTTGGTTGCTCCGTGTCCAAGTTGAAGCAGAGAGAGGACACCGGGGCTGGGAAGGAAGGCGAGGAGACAAGCTTTGAGGAACGGTCTCCCACCTTCTCCATCTTCCTGGCTCCCAGGCTACCTCCCCCTACTATCCCCGCCAGGCATAATGCCCCAGCATCTCCTGGGCTTCTGGACCCCCAGGCTCAGGCCTCTCTTGGCTCTGTTTGCCTCCTTCAGATGGTCCAGAGATAGCTGTTCCTCCACTAGTCTGCTACCAAGTTTCATTTCTCCATTGCACAGAGCAACGCCCAAATAGACCTCTTTCCCCATACCTCCCTCAGGGCTCCCATGAAGGGGAATTCAGGAAAACTTGGGGCCGAACAGATGCGGCAGACAGAGTACACGATTGACTTCTTCTGCCTACTTGAGACACCTCTGCATTATCCAGGCAACTGGCCTCTCTTCGAACATTTTCTCTTGAACACGCCTAAAATTGATTCAGTATCCTCTTGACCTCCACAAACCCCAGATCCTCAACCTGGTATAACTCCAGATCCCTCCCCTAAAGTCTGAGTTCGAAAAGTGCATTCTTGGCTCTCTCCCTAGCTCTACCCCCACCCTCTCCTCCCCATCATGACCCTTGGCTTACCCATCAACAGGAAGAGAAAAACCCGGGTCCTGGTCATGACGAGAAGGTCAGACATGGGCATCAGAGCACTTGAGCCCCAACGGGAAGAGCTGGACCAAAATGCCAAGGAAGCCAGTGAGCAGAGAGAGGCTCAGGAGGCCAGTCGCAGGGAGGGAAGTTGTCAGCGTGACTCAGAGGTTGGGGGTGGAGAATACAACTGAAATAAGCAGAAAAAGGGTCAGGCAGCCCACACACACTGTTTCTTTCTAAGCAGAGATGATGTGACTCGCTTCTCTTGTCTCTGCAACCTAGGCTGGGGTGGAGGCAAATCTCCTGCCTCACCGCACCTCTCCCATGTTCCCTTATTGTATAGAACATTTCCCCCTGACCTTGAAATGTCAATGAACCAGGAAAGGGTAGATGCCAGGGTGTCCTGAGACCCCTAAGAGAGGCTCTGGGAAGAATCTTCCATTTTGAACCTAGAAACCTCTGGGCTCAGGATTCAAGCCTCTGGACCCTAAGGAGGAAGGCAGAGTGGGTGTTCATTCATCATGTGTTTATCACTTATTCAACAAATCTAATTTGAGGCTGATTGTGCAAGCCATCTCTCAGCAGAATGGGAAAACACAAACCACAAGGCCCCAGCTTTGGTGCCAGTGAAGAAGGCAAACATGTAAACAGCAAGACATTGCTATGAGAGGAGAAGATACTTATTGGTCACCAAGTATCATACTCAGATTGGAAGGGTGTGAATTTTCAGGAAAACTTCCTGGAAGAAGTGACACTTGATCTGAGTCTTGTAAGCAACTGAACAGAGGAGCATATTTCAGGAGTGGCCAAATGTAGAAGAGACAGGAGATAAGAGGGCTTCTTAGGACATCAGGGGTAGAAACCAGAGAGTAGGAGGTGGGAAGTGGTGAAAGATGTGGTCAGTTGGGGAGGTGGGGGAAGCGGAAGCAGGCCTCAGGCCTGGAAAGCCCCCTTAAGACCTGTCAGTTTTATCTTGAGGACAGAGGAAGGCATAGAAGCAAATTACAAAGACTGAGATCTTCAAATTTGAGCTTTAGAAAAAGGGGCTGTGTGGGGCATGGATTCCTTGGGAGCTGGTTGAAGACAGGTTGGTCAGGAGAGAGGTGATGAGGGCTTCTGGGAGAGCTGGTGGCCATGGGGACGAACTGAAGGCTGACCGATGCCTAAGGCCTGTCTCTTATACACATCTAGATGTGTATAAGAGACAGGCCACACCACGCCCCCACCGTCCCCGCTGCTGCCACGCCCCTGCCCGCCACAACCAGAAAAAGTTCTTGAGCAGACCCAGGGCAGACAAAAATAACATAAATACTAAATCAATATTAAAAAAAGAAGGAGTCCCACTTGACTTGGCTCTCTGATGGAGATTCCTGTCTAGCCCCTAGCTTCCCCCTTCTGCCCCTGAGGCTTCCCAGCAGAAAGAGGGGTGTGCTGGTGGAAGCCCAGGGGCCTAGGAGGTGCTGGGAGGGGCGCTCCAGTCAAGGCCCCAGATGTCAGTCTCCGCAAGGGCCTGGGTGTGTAGTGGAACCAGGAAGGGGCCTTGGTCTGCCCCAGGTGGGGTCTGAGAAGCTTACTGTTTCACCTCCTCATCCCCCATCCCCATCAGCACAGGGGAAGCCAGGTCCTCAACCTGTACTCACACACACATGTATACACATACACATATACCACACACACCACAAACACACATACAACACACACAAATACACATACACACATGCACACACATATCAACACACACAAACATACACAACATGCACAAACACATATACACATACATCACACTTATACACAAACACACGTGCAAACATGCATACAACATGCACAAATACATACACACATACACATACATATCAACACACACAAACATACACAACATGCACAAACACATATACACACTCATACACACACACACAAACACACATGCAAACATACACACAACATGCACAGATACATATAAACATCACACACATACATATACATACACACAGACAGGTAAACATACATACAACACACACAAATACATATATACATTACACACACACATACACACAAACACACACATATGCACAACATATACACATATGTACAACATACACACATAAATATATATATATATCACTCTCATACACATACATACACACATGTACACATATATACACACACACATACATGCACACTGCTCAGGCTGCCTGTATCCTCATCTCCCTTTCCCAGCCTGCTGCACAGATCAATTGGTTATATACCACAGGGTACAATGGGTGAAGATAAATGTCCCTCACTCTAAAAATTGTAGCAGCTGGCATAAACTGAGCCCTCGCCACTGAGGCACTGTGCTAAACCCTGGCCGTGGACCATCTATGTTATTCACAGTATCTGGTGTGCCATTATTCCCATCAAACAGACAAGGGCATCAAAGCTCAGAGAGAGAAAGGCCCTAGAAAGCCCCTGCACTGGGATAGTGATGAGGCAGGTGTAAAAGCAGGTGGCGACCTCTCCAGGCATGTTTGGAATCACTGTGCCCTCCAACGAAATTTTTTTTTCTGGATCCCTCTGGTTTATCCACTCTGCTAAGAGTGTTCCTGGCCCCACGGCAAGCCCCTGTCAGATGTGTGTAGGCTCCTCAATGGACTCAGTGGCCCCAAACACTCACCCTGCAGGGCAGCCGGGATCCTCTTGACCTCCTGGAACGAGGAGGCCAGCAGGAAGCAGATCCCGGTCAAGTGCATGTTCTCCCGGCATGCGTGGTGCACGGTGGGGCCACAGGCCTGGGGACAGAGGGGCTTGGTGGGAAGGACTGTCCCTGCTACCGTCACACCCTCCCGTCCCAGCACCTCCACCCTCCGTGAGACCCCCAGCACCAGAGCCCTAGATCCCCACGCGTTCTCTCAGGATGCTCCCATGACCCAGGGCAACTCACCAGCAGCTGAAGGGGCTCGGTGGTGGCCGCCATGGACAGGCCCAGGGACATGTTCACAGCCTCTGAAGGTACTAGGACATAGGTGTATGCATGGTTACCTTCAGGTCAGAGGAGGTGGGGGCACCTCAACTCTGGGAGATGAGGAGGTCTGACAGGTGAAGGGAGCTTTCAGGTCTTGATGGAGCTATGGGGGCACAGGGGTGGGATGGGAGGGGAGACTGGGAGGGTCAGGAGGCCTGTCTGAGGCTCAGGGTCTGCAGACAGAGCTGAAGCCAGGGAGTGAGCCTCCTGTGTTCCCCACAGACCCACAGAGCATGGGAGCCTGAACCTGGGTGCCAGCCATGGGCAGCCACTCACCCTGCAGGGGGATGGCCTCACACCTGCCCATGCCGTAGTCACACCAGTAGAGGCCGCCTGTTTGATTGGCAGCCTTTACCTCCTGGGGAGCTCCAACCACCAGCCTGGGGGTAGAAAAGAACACGGCAGCTAAGATCATGGATGCTGGAGCCAGACTGCCACATAGCCAGTTTCCTTTCCCTCACTAAGCCTGTTTCCTCAGGTGTAAAGTAGAGATTCATAACAATTTAAATTCCACATGAGAGAGATTTTGGTTTCTTTCATTCTCTAGTGTATGTCGGCTCCTGAGACATATAGTAATAGATGCTCAGTAAACATTTGTTGAGTGATGGCTTTCTACATCATATGGTTGCTGTGAGGATGAAATCAGTGCCCGTCCAAAGGTGCCTGGCACTTAGTGATTGCTCAATTAAAAAATAATTTTAGCTGTGGTCATTGACATGGCAAGATAGCCCTTCTTCAGTCCAGTTCTTCATAGCCTTAGGGGAAACTGCCATGGTAGACAGAGGAGCGGAAAAGGCAATGGCACCCCACTCCAGTACTCTTGCCTGGAAAATCCCATGGATGGAGGAACCTGGTGGGCTGCAGTCCATGGAGTCGCTAAGAATCGGATAAGACTGAGCGTCTTCACTTTCACTTTTCACTTTCATGAACTGGAGAAGGAAATGGGAACCCACTCCAGTATTCTTGCCTGGAGAATCCCAGGGGTGGGGGAGCTTGGTGGGCTGCCGTCTATGGGGTTGCACAGAGTCAGACACGACTGAAGCGACTTTGCAGACAGAGGAGAGTTTGTGAATGAAGGGAGGGATATGGGGAGAGACCAGCCCTGTGCAGGGAAGGAGATGATGAAAGCCAGAGGCACCACGCTGTCCTCACCGTTGGGCATACTGGACCACACTGTGTCCAAACCCAGGGCTGTCCACACGGAAGGTTGTTGGTTGCTCCGTGTCCAAGTTGAAGCAGAGAGAGGACACCGGGGCTGGGAAGGAAGGCGAGGAGACAAGCTTTGAGGAACGGTCTCCCACCTTCTCCATCTTCCTGGCTCCCAGGCTACCTCCCCCTACTATCCCCGCCAGGCATAATGCCCCAGCATCTCCTGGGCTTCTGGACCCCCAGGCTCAGGCCTCTCTTGGCTCTGTTTGCCTCCTTCAGATGGTCCAGAGATAGCTGTTCCTCCACTAGTCTGCTACCAAGTTTCATTTCTCCATTGCACAGAGCAACGCCCAAATAGACCTCTTTCCCCATACCTCCCTCAGGGCTCCCATGAAGGGGAATTCAGGAAAACTTGGGGCCGAACAGATGCGGCAGACAGAGTACACGATTGACTTCTTCTGCCTACTTGAGACACCTCTGCATTATCCAGGCAACTGGCCTCTCTTCGAACATTTTCTCTTGAACACGCCTAAAATTGATTCAGTATCCTCTTGACCTCCACAAACCCCAGATCCTCAACCTGGTATAACTCCAGATCCCTCCCCTAAAGTCTGAGTTCGAAAAGTGCATTCTTGGCTCTCTCCCTAGCTCTACCCCCACCCTCTCCTCCCCATCATGACCCTTGGCTTACCCATCAACAGGAAGAGAAAAACCCGGGTCCTGGTCATGACGAGAAGGTCAGACATGGGCTCAGAGCACTTGAGCCCCAACGGGAAGAGCTGGACCAAAATGCCAAGGAAGCCAGTGAGCAGAGAGAGGCTCAGGAGGCCAGTCGCAGGGAGGGAAGTTGTCAGCGTGACTCAGAGGTTGGGGGTGGAGAATACAACTGAAATAAGCAGAAAAAGGGTCAGGCAGCCCACACACACTGTTTCTTTCTAAGCAGAGATGATGTGACTCGCTTCTCTTGTCTCTGCAACCTAGGCTGGGGTGGAGGCAAATCTCCTGCCTCACCGCACCTCTCCCATGTTCCCTTATTGTATAGAACATTTCCCCCTGACCTTGAAATGTCAATGAACCAGGAAAGGGTAGATGCCAGGGTGTCCTGAGACCCCTAAGAGAGGCTCTGGGAAGAATCTTCCATTTTGAACCTAGAAACCTCTGGGCTCAAGATTCAAGCCTCTGGACCCTAAGGAGGAAGGCAGAGTGGGTGTTCATTCATCATGTGTTTATCACTTATTCAACAAATCTAATTTGAGGCTGATTGTGCAAGCCATCTCTCAGCAGAATGGGAAAACACAAACCACAAGGCCCCAGCTTTGGTGCCAGTGAAGAAGGCAAACATGTAAACAGCAAGACATTGCTATGAGAGGAGAAGATACTTATTGGTCACCAAGTATCATACTCAGATTGGAAGGGTGTGAATTTTCAGGAAAACTTCCTGGAAGAAGTGACACTTGATCTGAGTCTTGTAAGCAACTGAACAGAGGAGCATATTTCAGGAGTGGCCAAATGTAGAAGAGACAGGAGATAAGAGGGCTTCTTAGGACATCAGGGGTAGAAACCAGAGAGTAGGAGGTGGGAAGTGGTGAAAGATGTGGTCAGTTGGGGAGGTGGGGGAAGCGGAAGCAGGCCTCAGGCCTGGAAAGCCCCCTTAAGACCTGTCAGTTTTATCTTGAGGACAGAGGAAGGCATAGAAGCAAATTACAAAGACTGAGATCTTCAAATTTGAGCTTTAGAAAAAGGGGCTGTGTGGGGCATGGATTCCTTGGGAGCTGGTTGAAGACAGGTTGGTCAGGAGAGAGGTGATGAGGGCTTCTGGGAGAGCTGGTGGCCATGGGGACGAACTGAAGGCTGACCGATGCCTAAGGCGTGGACGCTGATGACAGTTCCTGAGCTGGAGGGCAGGAGTGGGGCGGGGTGAGGGGTGCGGCCAACTTCAGTGTTAAGGGAACCAAAATATGTTGTTCTAAGAGCTTGGGTTTATAAAAAAGAATGAAATAATGTCATTTGCAGCAACATGAATGGACCTAGAGATGGTCAGACTGAGTGAAAGAGGTCAGACAGAGGAAAGCCAAGACCATGGGACGAACTGAAGGCTGACCGATGCCTAAGGCGTGGACGCTGATGACAGTTCCTGAGCTGGAGGGCAGGAGTGGGGCGGGGTGAGGGGTGCGGCCAACTTCAGTGTTAAGGGAACCAAAATATGTTGTTCTAAGAGCTTGGGTTTATAAAAAAGAATGAAATAATGTCATTTGCAGCAACATGAATGGACCTAGAGATGGTCAGACTGAGTGAAAGAGGTCAGACAGAGGAAAGCCAAGTATCACTTATCACTCATATGTGGAATCTAAAAAAAAAAAAAGGGTACAAAGGAACTTAATTGCAAAACAGAAATAGAGTCTCAGATGTAGAAAACAAACTTAGGGTTACCAAGGGTAAAGGGAAGGGTGGGGAGGGATAAACTGGGAGTCTAGGATGGACATATACACACTACCGTCTATAAAATAGATAACTAATAAGGGCCTACTGTGTAGCACAGGAAACTCTTCTCAATACTCTGTAATGACCTATATGGGGAAAGAATTTTTAAAAGAGTAGATTTATGTATAACTGATTCACATTGCTATACAGCCAAAACTAACACAACACTGTAAATCAACGATATGCCAATACATTTTTGAAAATCATAAAATCAAATTAAAATTTTAAATAAGAGTTTGGCCTCTTTCATTGAAAATGACTGCTTCCAGAGAAGAAGGTGTGGAGGGGAAGGATAAAGGACAGCTATTTTTCATAGCAAAGCTTTTAAAACAATTTGAGTGTGCCTATGAATAACTTTGATAAAAATACAAACTAAAAAAAATAAAATTTTTTAAGTTAAAAAAAGTTTAGGCTCTTCTGACCTCTCTGACCATTTCCTCCTCTGCAAAGCGAGGTGATAATAAAAATACACACTTCCTATTGTTGGTGGGACAGTTGAGTTAGTAAGTGTGAAAATGCTCAGAAGAGTATTTGTGAACTTTTGTTACTGATGGTTAACTTACTGTTCAGAGAAGGCAATGGCACCCCACTCCAGTACTCTTGCCTGGAGAATCCCAGGGACGGGGGAGCCTGGTGGGCTGCCGTCTCTGGGGTTGCACAGAGTCGGACACGACTGAAGCGACTTAGCAGCAGCAACTTACTGTTGCATGAGTGATAAGTCACTTCAGTTGTGTCCAACTCTTTGCAGCCCAATGGATTGTAACCTGCCAGGCTCCTCTGTCCATAGGGAGTCTGCAGGTGAGAATACTGGAGTGGGTTGCCATGCCCTCCTCCAGGGGATCTTCCCAATCCAGGGATGAAACCTGCGTCTCTTATGTCTCCTGCATTGACAGGCGGGTTCTTTACCACTAGCGCCCCCAGGGAAGCTTTAGCCTACTATGCTATGATGATTACTGTGTTAGGTAAGTGGGCTTCCCAAGTGCAGAAGCCGCCACATCATGAAGGGTGTGTGGGGCTGTATCTGGGAGAAAAGCCTGGGCTGGAATCGAGTTCTGGAACCATCGGCAGAAGTGCTGGGTAGATCTTGATGGGAGTGAAAATGAAGGAGAAAAATGGGCTTGGCCTGGGTCCCAGAAAAACACCCTTGATGGCCACAAGGAGCTCAAGAAGTTTGGGAAGGAAAGTGTCCAAACAGGAGAAGAGGGACTTCCCTGGAAGTCCAATGTTTAACGGAGGGTGTGCTGATTCAGTCCCTGGTCAGGGAGCTAAAATGCCACATGTCTTGCAGCCAAAAGATCAGAATGTTAACAACAGAAACAGGACTTTCCTGGTGGCCCAGTGTTTAAGAATCCTCCTGCCAATGCAGGGGACAACGGGTTCGATCCCTGGTCCAGGAAGATCATGCCACAGGGCACCTAAGCCCCTTGGGCCACAGCTACGAAGCCATGTGCCACAACTACTGAGCTACTGAGCGGCAATGCTCAGAGTCCGTGAGCCACCGCAAGAGAAGGCACCACCCCGAGAAGCGCGTGCACCGCAGCTATGGAAAAGCCCGCTCAGCAACGGAGACCACGCACAGCCAGTAAATAAAAAAATAAACAAGTCTTACAAAATAAAACAGAAAGAATATTGTAACAAATTCAACGAAGACTTTTTAAATGGTCCACGTTAACAAAATCTTCAGAAAAGAGAGAGAGAATGACACAGCGCAAAGGCAGCCTGGAGGGAAGGAGTGTGAACAACTTCACAGGCTGCCGTCAAGGGACTCGAGTGAGGTAAGAAATGAGAAGTCTCTGAATCTGGCTACAGAGGCTGTTGGTGACCCTGGACTGAGTGGTCTGGGGGCAGTGGGGGAGGGGCCGGGGGCAGCAATATCACCCAGAGAGAGGAGCAGCCCTGAGGAGACCTCAGACTAAATATGGCTGGAGAAGGGCCTTGGAATTCTTGGTGATGAAGAAAATTCGAGAGTGAGTGAGTGAGAGTTGTTGTCATTTATTCACTCAGTCGTGTCCAACCCTTGCAACCCCATGGATTGTACCCTGCCAGGCTCCTCCGTCCATAGGATTTCCCAGGCAAGAATATTGAAGAGGGTAGCCGTTTCTTCTCCAAGGGGTCTTCCCTACCGAGTGACTGAACCTGAGTCTCCTGCACTGGCACATGGATTCTTTACTGCTGAGTCACCAGGGAAGCCCCCTGAAATTTTTTGCCCTGACGAAATTTGAGAGCAAGTGAGCGAGGGTGCGGGGGTTCAATTCCAAGAAGGAAATGGTGGCAGAAAAACCCAACAAAGAGAAAAGAGAAGTGGCTCAGATCCTGAAGATGACAAAAGACAACCAGAAAATGACTCAAACCAGAAATCTGGAAGACTCGGGGCTCGTGTTATGGACAGAGGCCGCCAGCCTTCAAACAACCTTGAACCTGGCCTTACTGTCACTTTCTTTCCTTAGACATGGATTTCACCCTGGACGGGTGAGGATGGATAAGGTAAGAATCCTGGACCAGTAAGACTCCATTCCCTCTCTCACTCTGCTCACATACTTCCTGATGCTTCAGAGAAAAGTCAAGATAAGGTACCTCACCTTTAGCAAGGAAGACTTGGATCATAAAACTGTAGAACAGAATGTGTCTTTAATTCAACCCACTCATTTTTCAGATGAGGGCAATGAGGCTCCAGCCAAGACCTTATGGTGTCTAAAGCTCAAAGCCCCATTTCAATGATTCATGACTTTAATATTTCCAGAAAAAAAGGATGACAGTAAAGGGGATGATATAAGCAAGGAAGGGGTGGGCAGCCCAGTTACTCAGCTCCTCAGTGCAGTCAGTCACATCCAGCTTTGTCCACTTGGCGCCCCTAGGGTGTTCAGAGTCTTGGTCAAACGGGGCAGGCAATCAAGGGCAGAGGGGTGGTTTGGGGAGGTTTGAAGAACAGCCAGCCTTCCCACTGCTGACATTTCTGACTCCATGAGTTTCTGCTCTGTCTCTGAGCTCAGAGGGGCTGAAGAAGAAGGATGAAGCTGAAGGATGGTAGGGTAGGAGGGGCTGCATCTGATCTACCATGTATGGGCAGGGGATGGAGGTGGTTGTGGGGAGTGGGTTAGAGAAACCAGGACAAAGCTGTTTTAATCAGGTCTGGTTTGCCTGAGCTAAGTGGAACTGAATAATCTGCAGTCTGTCTCCTGAGTTGTTTTTATTTTTTCCCATGGAAATAAGAGAACAGAAATGTAGTGGGCAGAAACCCTCAGATTTCTCGTGTGTTTCTACCCTATGCTCGCCCACAGGGCTTGACCAGATTTTCCATAGTTTCAGCCCTTCCTCTTGCTGCAAACAATCCATCTCACTTCTCTGTCTTCAAAAGAACACCTGTCTATCTCACCCCTGAATTTTCTCATAACAGCACTTACTTGAATTCTGTAGTGTAGAAACACACACAGGCACGTAGGTGCTCAGGAAGGTGTGTTTGTGTGTGCATATGCTCAATCGCTCAGCCGTGTCCAACTCTTTGTGACCCCATAGACTATAAGCCCAACAGGCTCCTCTGTGGAATTTTCCAGGCAAGAATACTGGAGTGGGTTGCCACTTCCTACTCTAGATTTCCCAACACAGAGATCGGACCCACGTCTTCTGCATTAGCAGCGGACTCACCACTAGCGCCAATTGGGAAGCCCCGTCAGGAAGATGCTTCTCTTCAAAAGCCTCTGGTTCTCCCTACACTCCTGGATCCCTGGGCATGGAGTTCTGGTGTGATGAATGATTTGGATCAATGGAGGATTTTAGCCAGTGCCTGCAGAGTGTTGGACATTGAAGAGAGAAGCCTGCATAGGGTAGTAACATCCTGCTTGCACTGGGTCTCCATCGCTGTGCTTGGGCTGTCTCTAGTCGCGGTGAATGGGGTCTACTCTTCCTTGTGGGACACAGGCTTCTCATTGTGTGGCTTCTCTGTTGCAGAGCTCAGGCTCTAGAGCGTGGACTCAGTAGTTGTGGTGCACAAGCTTAGTTGCTCCACGGCATGTAGAATCTTCCTGGACCAGGGATAGAACCCATGTGCCCTGCCTTGGCAGGTGGATTCTTATTTAACTTCTATGCAGTGTACATCATGAGAAACACTGGGCTGGAAGGAGCACAAGCTGGAATCAAGATTGCTGGGAGAAATATCAATAACCTCAGATATGCAGATGACACTACCCTTATGGCAGAAAGTGAAGAGGAACTAAAAAGCCTCTTGATGAAAGTGAAAGAGGAAAGCGAAAAAGTTGGCTTAAAGCTCAACATTCAGAAAACGAAGATCATGGCATCTGGTCCCATCACTTCATGGGAAATGGATGGGGAAAGAGTGGAAACAGTGTCAGACTTTATTTTGGGGGCCTCCAAAATCACTGCAGATGGAGACTGCAGCCATAAAATGAAAAGACACTGACTCCTTGGAAGAAAAGTTATGACCAACCTAGATAGCATATTGAAAAGCAGAAACATTACTTTGCCAACAAAGGTCTGCCTAGTCAAAGCTATGGTTTTTCCGGTGGTCATGTATGGATGTGAGAGTTGGACAACAGAGGATGAGATGGCTGGATGGCATCACTGACTCAATGGACGTGAGTCTGAGTGAATTCTGGGAGTTGGTGATGGACAGGGAGGCCTGGCGTGCTGCAGTTCATGGGGTCGTGAAGAGTCAGACACGACTGAGTGACTGAATTGAACTGAACTGAACTTTTTCTCCCAGTTTTATTGAGATATAATTGACCCATAGCACTGTGTGAGTTTAAGACACACAGTGTAGTGATTTGACTACTGTATGTCATGAAATGATGATATAAGAGGCTTAGTAAAAATCTATCATCTCATGTACGTACATCATTAAAGATATAGAAAGAATTTTTTCCTTGTAGTGAGAACTCTTAGGATTTACTCTCAACAATTTTCATTTATAACATACAGCAGTGTTAATTATATTTATCACATTGTATGTTACATCCCTAAGACTGGGTCCAGTGGTTAAGAAAGACTCCACAGTTCCAATGCAGGCGTCACGGGCTCAATCCCTGGTTGGGGAACTAAGATCTTATATGCCCTGCCGCAGGACCAAAACACAAAATCCCATAATACTTATGTGAAAGTTTGTACCTTTTGACTACCTTCATCTGATTCCCCAGCCCCTACTCCCTGCCTCTAGTAGCCACAAATCTGATCTCTTTTTCCGAGTTTATCTGTTTGTTTTTGGAAGTGTAGTTGACCTATAATACTATCCTGCCTGGTACACAACATAATGATTTGATATTTCTATACATCAAAATAATCACCATGATAAGTCTAGTTGTCATCTGTCACCATAAGAAGATATTACAAGGTTATTGATTATATTGCTCACACTGTACATTTTATACCCATGACTCAGTTAGTTTGCAACTGGAAGCTCATACCTCTTAATCTTTCTCACCTATTTTTCTCTCTCTCCCATTTCCTTCCTCTCTGTCAACCATCTGTTTGTCCTCTGTGTTTAGGACTCTGTTTCCATTTAGTTATGTTTGTTCATTTGTTTTTTAGATTCCACATACAAGTGAAATCACAAAGTATTTGTCTTTGACTTATTTCACTTAACATAATACCTTCTAGGTCCATTGGTGTTGTCACAAATGATAATATTTCATATTTTTATGGCTAAGTAGCATTCCATTGGCATTATATATATATATATATATATATATATATATGCCACTTCTTCATCCATAGATCTGTTGGTGGACACAGATTGTTTCTGTATCTTGACTATTGTAGATAATGCTTCAATGAACGTAGGGATGCATATATTTTGTTTTAATTAGTATTTTTGTTTTCTTGAGGTAAATACCCAGAAGTGAAATTTCTGGATCACCTAGTAGTTCTGTTTTTAATTTTCTGAGGAATCTCTATACTGTTTTCCATATGTCGATATACATTCCCACCACCTACAATAACAGCAAAAACAGTGCATTAAGCTTCCCTTTTCTCCACATCCTCCTCACCACTTAATCGTCTTTTTAATAATAGCCATTCTGACAAGTGGAAAGTGAAATCTCACTGCGTGTTTGATTTGCATTTTCTGATTATTAGTACTATTGACTATCTTTCCACATGCCGGTATTCCATTTATATATCTTCAGGAAAATGTCTACTTAGGTCTTCTGTGCAGTTTTCCCATGGGTTATTTATACTACTGAGCACTTTCCATCTATTAGTTCATTGAATCCTCACAGCAGTCCTAAGTGAACGGGGCTGCTATTATTCCATTTCACAGATGCAGAAGTGAGACAGAGAGAAGCTGAGTCATTTGCATCTGTTTGTCCAGCTAGTACAAGGTGAAGACAGGTTTCAAGATGCTGAAGGTTTCCCCACATTGCTGATAATGTCACTTCCCTTCTCTCTCCTCCACCTCCAGCCTGGGTAGTATTGTTTCACTCAACCCTTCATCCCATACAGCGGAGCTGCTCATGTGATTCAGGCTGCAGGCTGGCTGCTGGGGAAGCAAAACACACAGGAAAGGGAGCCAGCCTTTAAAGAGATCACCCCCTACAGGGGAGATAAGACTTCAGAGTGACCTGGAGAAAGTGGTTAATTCTGCTTTGGTGAGTCTCAGAAGAAGCAGCTTAGACAGCCCCCCTCCAAAAAAAAAAAAAGGAATAATTTGATGTGCCAGGGACTGAAATGGGGACTTTAGACCTCTTCAATGAAGGGATTGTGCTCTTCCAGGAAGTACTCCATCAATACCTGATGCATGCATGAAGTTAAAGAAAGGTAGTGCTGGGCCTTGCCCAGCATTCCAGTGTTTAAGCCCTCACCTTCCAGTGTGGAGGGTGTGGGTCCGATCACAGGGGGCTAAGATCCCACATGCTTGGTAGCCAAAAAACCAAAACAGAAGCAATATTATAACAAATTCAATAAAAACTTTTTAAAAATGGTCCACATCAAAAAAAAAATCATTGAAAAGAAGAAATGGCAGCACTGATTCTCAGCAAGGGAAAAGGAAATGAGTTCCCTTGAAAAGAATCTGTAGCAGTTCCCATTCTGGGCTTCCCTTGTGGCTCAGCTGGTAAAGAATCCGCCTGCAATGCAGGGGACCTGGGTTCTATCCCTGGGTTGGGAAGATCCCCTGGAGAAGGGAAAGGTTACCCACTCCAGTATTCTGGCCTGGAGAATTCCACAGACTTTATAGTCCACTGAGTGGCAAAGAGTCAGACATGACTGAGCGACTTTCACTCATTCACCCACTCTCATCCTAACCCTAACCCTAGTCACTGCTGCATCTCAGTTATATGAGAGGAAAATAGCACTGCCTCCCTCTGATGCTGCAGTTGCTATTAGCTGATGGGGAGAGGAGGGTTCCCAGTCTGTCTTCCTCTGGGGAGTTCCCTCTGGCTGAGAACTGAGAGAAGATGCTCTTTCTCCCTGTCTCGCCAAGGATGGGCATCAGAACTGGATGAGGCCCTACTGTTGAGTGTGTGGATGGATGGGCAATGGAAGGGCAGGCAATTTGCCCATGGATGGGTGGGCAGGTGGGAGGGTGAACACCAGGGGCATCTGCACAGATTTGAAGTTCACAGACCGAGTGCTCAGCCCAGATCCGCCTGAGGCCTGCCCAGTACTTGGAAAAATCAGAAAGCTGCTTCTGAACAAGCTAGAAGCAGCCTTTCCAGGAAGCAGACTAATTTGAATTGGGGAGCAAACTTGGGATAAAACAGCCATATGTTTAGGCTGAGTTAAGGCTGCAGCAATTAAGTGGAGGAATAGAAGGATGTTAGAGGACACAGCAAACACGCACCTGGTGGAGGAGGAAAGTGCCAGAAAGATTAGGATGAGTGAGGAAAAAGGAACAAGCTGGGCACTCGTGCATTGGCAAAAAAAAAAAAAAAAATCAGAGAAACCAAAGGATTGTCTTTGCTCAGACTTTCACAGCTGACAAGAGATTTTGCTGGAATAAAAACAAAATCTTCATATTTCATTTATAGCTAAATTGTGTGGGGAAAAAAGTTGGGGAGGGATGAAAACCCGTCATTGGGAAACAAGAAAGAGCAGAAATGAGGTGGTCTGAGAAAGAGGGGCTGGGTCTGAAGTGTAGGTGATAAGCCTTATCTCCTGGATTTCTCTTCAAGAGACCATTCCAACTCCCATCCAGACGCCCCACAGTCAGCCCTCAGTTCCCAGCCATGGCTGCAGCCCACAGAGGTGAGATGGCATGACTGTCTAGTCTGACGGACAGGTAGCAGGCTGGCTGGCTTCCTGAACTGGTTCCTCTAGATGATGGGTGAGTTTTTTGAGCCGGTTGCTACAGACTGTGGGGTCAGAGTTCTGTGTCTACCCACTGTCCGTTTGTGAATTGTCTCTCTGTTTAGGAAATGTGAAGTGGTCACATATAGTAGGGTTTCCCTGGTGGCTCAGATGGTCAAGAATCCGCCTGGAATGCAGGACAACTGAGCTTGATCCTTGCTGGGGAAGATCCCCTGGAGAAGGGAGTGGCAACCCACTCCAGTTTTCTTGCCTGGAGATTCCCATGGACAGAGGAGCCTGGTGGGCTATAGTCCATGGGGTTGCAAAGAGTCAGACATCACTGAGCATCTAAGCACACATGTACGCGAATACAGTCAGATACTACACGAGCCTGAAGAAACGTATGCGAGTGTAGGAAAACAGGGGCTACTTACTTCTGGCTGCGTCGTGTCTTCGTTGCTGCACACAGGCTTCCTCTGGTTGTGGTGAGCCGGGGCAACTCCCTAGTTGTGGTGCGCGGGCTTCTCGTTTCTGTGGCTTCTCTTGTTGCAGGGCACACAGGCTTCAGCAGTTGTGGCACACAGGCTTAGTTGCCCTGCAGCATGTGGAATCTTCCTGCAGCAGGGGTGGAACCCATGTCCCCTGCATTGACAGGCCACTTAACCACTGGACCACCAGGAAAGTCTGGGGAACAGATTTTTTGAGAGCTCTGTCTTCTGGTAGAGAGCTTGAGAACAGGAAGCTGGGTAATCCAAGCCTAGTCGTTCATTTATTCAACACATATATTTAGCAATTGTTTGTTCCAGGTTCCAGCTCTTGTCCTAAGGAAGTGAGTCTGGTGCCATGTGGGCAAAGACTGGGATTGAGAGAGAGTGTGGGGGAACACAGGAACATGCTGATCTGTCCCAACAGATCATGGTGAGGCCTCAATCCCCGTGTAATTACTCATCACATTCCCTTTCATTTTCATGTCTTCCTTGGTGACTCAGATAGTAAAGAATCTGCCTGCAGTGCAGGAGACCTGAGTTCGATCCCTGGTTTGGAAAGATTCCCTGGAGAGGGGAATAACAGACTTTATAGTCCACTGAGTGGCAAAGAGTCAGACATGACTGAGCGACTTTCACTCATTCACCCACTCTCATCCTAACCCTAACCCTAGTCACTGCTGCATCTCAGTTATATGAGAGGAAAATAGCACTGCCTCCCTCTGATGCTGCAGTTGCTATTAGCTGATGGGGAGAGGAGGGTTCCCAGTCTGTCTTCCTCTGGGGAGTTCCCTCTGGCTGAGAACTGAGAGAAGATGCTCTTTCTCCCTGTCTCGCCAAGGATGGGCATCAGAACTGGATGAGGCCCTACTGTTGAGTGTGTGGATGGATGGGCAATGGAAGGGCAGGCAATTTGCCCATGGATGGGTGGGCAGGTGGGAGGGTGAACACCAGGGGCATCTGCACAGATTTGAAGTTCACAGACCGAGTGCTCAGCCCAGATCCGCCTGAGGCCTGCCCAGTACTTGGAAAAATCAGAAAGCTGCTTCTGAACAAGCTAGAAGCAGCCTTTCCAGGAAGCAGACTAATTTGAATTGGGGAGCAAACTTGGGATAAAACAGCCATATGTTTAGGCTGAGTTAAGGCTGCAGCAATTAAGTGGAGGAATAGAAGGATGTTAGAGGACACAGCAAACACGCACCTGGTGGAGGAGGAAAGTGCCAGAAAGATTAGGATGAGTGAGGAAAAAGGAACAAGCTGGGCACTCGTGCATTGGCAAAAAAAAAAAAAAAAATCAGAGAAACCAAAGGATTGTCTTTGCTCAGACTTTCACAGCTGACAAGAGATTTTGCTGGAATAAAAACAAAATCTTCATATTTCATTTATAGCTAAATTGTGTGGGGAAAAAAGTTGGGGAGGGATGAAAACCCGTCATTGGGAAACAAGAAAGAGCAGAAATGAGGTGGTCTGAGAAAGAGGGGCTGGGTCTGAAGTGTAGGTGATAAGCCTTATCTCCTGGATTTCTCTTCAAGAGACCATTCCAACTCCCATCCAGACGCCCCACAGTCAGCCCTCAGTTCCCAGCCATGGCTGCAGCCCACAGAGGTGAGATGGCATGACTGTCTAGTCTGACGGACAGGTAGCAGGCTGGCTGGCTTCCTGAACTGGTTCCTCTAGATGATGGGTGAGTTTTTTGAGCCGGTTGCTACAGACTGTGGGGTCAGAGTTCTGTGTCTACCCACTGTCCGTTTGTGAATTGTCTCTCTGTTTAGGAAATGTGAAGTGGTCACATATAGTAGGGTTTCCCTGGTGGCTCAGATGGTCAAGAATCCGCCTGGAATGCAGGACAACTGAGCTTGATCCTTGCTGGGGAAGATCCCCTGGAGAAGGGAGTGGCAACCCACTCCAGTTTTCTTGCCTGGAGATTCCCATGGACAGAGGAGCCTGGTGGGCTATAGTCCATGGGGTTGCAAAGAGTCAGACATCACTGAGCATCTAAGCACACATGTACGCGAATACAGTCAGATACTACACGAGCCTGAAGAAACGTATGCGAGTGTAGGAAAACAGGGGCTACTTACTTCTGGCTGCGTCGTGTCTTCGTTGCTGCACACAGGCTTCCTCTGGTTGTGGTGAGCCGGGGCAACTCCCTAGTTGTGGTGCGCGGGCTTCTCGTTTCTGTGGCTTCTCTTGTTGCAGGGCACACAGGCTTCAGCAGTTGTGGCACACAGGCTTAGTTGCCCTGCAGCATGTGGAATCTTCCTGCAGCAGGGGTGGAACCCATGTCCCCTGCATTGACAGGCCACTTAACCACTGGACCACCAGGAAAGTCTGGGGAACAGATTTTTTGAGAGCTCTGTCTTCTGGTAGAGAGCTTGAGAACAGGAAGCTGGGTAATCCAAGCCTAGTCGTTCATTTATTCAACACATATATTTAGCAATTGTTTGTTCCAGGTTCCAGCTCTTGTCCTAAGGAAGTGAGTCTGGTGCCATGTGGGCAAAGACTGGGATTGAGAGAGAGTGTGGGGGAACACAGGAACATGCTGATCTGTCCCAACAGATCATGGTGAGGCCTCAATCCCCGTGTAATTACTCATCACATTCCCTTTCATTTTCATGTCTTCCTTGGTGACTCAGATAGTAAAGAATCTGCCTGCAGTGCAGGAGACCTGAGTTCGATCCCTGGTTTGGAAAGATTCCCTGGAGAGGGGAATAACAAAACACTCCAGTATCCTTGCCTGCAGAATTCCATGGACAGAGGAGCCTGTTGGCCTACAGTCCATGGTGTTGCAAAGAGTCGGACACGACTGAGCAACGAACACACTTCACTTTCTAAAGGGTCCTAGTTGGTCAGTCTAAATATGGTGTCTTTGAGAAATACGAGGTTGAGAGGGGAGGGCAGGAGCAGGTGAGCTATAGAGGTAAGCAGGGCCTCAGAGGCCCCCTTAAATATGACAGGATCAGCCTCAGAGGCATGAGTGGTCCATAGAGTGAGCTGTCCTACTTACAGGGTGACTCTTCCAAGCTGTCACTTTGTTTTGTCAAACATTTCCCGTTTTTCAAGAGAAACTATAAATCTGAATTTCCCTGAGAAACTTCTCCCTTTTATAAAGGTCAGGAACTAATCAAAAACAAGTAAACAAGACCACAAGTGCTAAATAAAACCTAAAGTCTGGATTTGGCCCAAGGACTGTCCATTAGAAATCTCTTTTCTAAACTTAAGTATTAATATCACAAGCTAGAATTAAGATTGCCAGGAGAAATAACTACAGCCTCAAATATGCAGGTGATACTACTCTAATGGCAGGAAGGGAAGAGGAACTAAAGATGAACAACCTCTTGATGAGGGTGAAAAAGGAGAGTACAAAACCTGATTTGAAACTCAGCATCCAGAAAACTAAGATCATGGTATCTGGTCCCATCTGCTGCTGCTGCTAAGTCGCTTCAGTCATGTCCGACTCTGTGCGACCTCATAGACGGCAGCCCACCAGGCTCCGCTGTCCCTGGGATTCTCCAGTCAAGAACACTGGAGTGGGTTGCCATTTCCTTCTCCAACGCATGAAAGTGAAAAGTGAAAGTGAAGTCACTCAGTCATGTCTGACTCTTAGGGACCCCATGGACTGCAGCCTACCAGGCTCCTCTGCCCATGGGATTTTCCAGGCAAGAGTACTAGAGTGGGGTGCCAGTGCTTTCTCTGCTGGTCCCATCACTTCATGGCAAATGGATGGGGGAAACATAGAAGCAGAGACAGCTTTTATTTTCTTGGGCTGCAAAATCACTGTGGACAATGACTACAGCCATGAAATTAAAAGACACTTGCTCCTTGGAAGGAAAGCTATGACAAACCTAGACGGCGTGTTAAAAAGCAGAGACATCACTCTGCTGACAAAGGTCCATATAGTCAAAGCTATGGTTCTTCCAGTAATCATGTATGTATGTGAGAGTTGGACCATAAAGAAGGCTAAGCAACAAGAAATTGATGCTTTCAGAGTGTGGTGCTGAAGATTCTTGAGAGTCCCTTGGACTGCAAGGAGATAAATCAGTCAGTCCTCAAGGAAATCAACCCTGAATATTCCTTCCTTGGAAGGACTGATGCTGAAGCTGAAGCTCCTATATTGTGGCCACCTTATGTGGAGAGCCAACTCATTCAAAAAGACCCTGATGTTGGGAAAGACTGAGGGCAGGAGGAGAAGGGGGCAACAAAGGATGAGATGGTTAGATACCATCACCAACTCAATGGACGTGAATTTGAGCAAACTCCGGGAGATACTGGAGGACAGAGGAGGCAGGCATACTGCAGGGGTCACAAAAAGTCAGCCTTAGCAACTAAACAACAGCTAAGTAAGAAAATAAGGGTGGAGGTTGCAGAGATTTATTCTGAACCAAGGGATCCCCAAAAGTAAAACCAAGGACAGACTTTCCCAGGTTTATCTGATTCTTCACCAGAGATTTATGGCCCTGTTTATTAGTAACTTTGGGGTCATGCTAAGGTAATTTGTCACTAGAAATAATTTACTTTTTAACCCAGCATTAAGCTCCTAGCTGGCTGAATTCAACACAAGCTTCCAACGCAAACAGGCTATGTGGACTTTGAGCCTTGATTGCTTGTCCAAGAACTGCTGCCTGGAGGTACAGAGGCCCTCGCTTTTCCTGGGTCAGTTAAGGACTCTGGAGATCTTGAGGTCTTTTTTCTTTCAATTTAAGGAGGAAGAAAGTCATTGTAAGGGTTCTGAAGTCAGAAAAAGAAGTTGTGTAGAACCATTTCAAGGTGGACTTCCCTGGTAGCTCAGTGGTGAAGAATTTGCCTGCCAATGCAGGAGACATGGGTTCAATCCCTGGGTCAGGAAGATTCCCTGAAGAAGGAAATGGCAACCCACTCCAGTACTTTTGCCTGGGAAACCCTATGGACAAAGGAGCCTGGGGAGCTAATAGTCCATGGTGTTGCTAACGACTGAATAGCAACAAAGATACAAAAGGCCATTGTCTTATGGGTCACCCTTTGGTGACATCTTATTGCATTTTGAATAAAACTGAAACTCCTCACTCTGGCTCACAAAGCACATATGCCCAGGCTCCTGCCCACTCTTCCAGCCCTGACTCTGCTGCCCTCTAACTGGAAGGCTCCTGCCCCTACTTGAGTCAGGGGTCGCCTCCCCCAGGAATCTTCCCTCACCTGTCCTCCGTCCTACCACATCTGGAACAGATGTCCATCTGAGCCATAACTTCCTTGTCTCTCAATGAACTGCATGTACTTGCCATTTTTATCAACCTCCCTCACGCCTGCTGCAGGCCATTCCTCTGAGGCCATCAGGACAGCAAAAGAGAAAAGCTATGGAACCAGACTGAGCCAGGTTTGAATCCCACCTCCATCCCTTCCTTATCTGTATGAAAAGTGAAAGTGTTAGTTGCTCAGTCCTGTCCGACCCTTTGTGACCCATGGACTGTAACCTGCCAGGCTCCTCTGTCCATGGGATTCTTCAGGCTGGAATGCTGGAGTGGGTAGCCATTCTCTTCTCCAGGGGACCTTCCTGACCCAGGGATGCAACTGTAGATTCTTTACCATCTGAGCCACCAGGGAAGCCCCACTTAGCATATGACCTCAAGCAATTAGGATAATCTTGCAAAGTGAAATTCAGAGTAAATACCAAGATATGGCCACTTAGCAGGACTTGTGTGACAAATAGGGTGGGTGCTAAAGGCAGAGTGGTGGACGCTGCATTGGCGAAGGTTGGGAGAAGGGCAGTGGGAGAACTCCCCAGAGGAGGGAAGGCTTCCTAGAAACAGGTAACAAAACTTCACTCATACACACTCGGGAAAAGCAAGTGCTATTGGTGCCCTGCCCTGATCCCTGCAGGCCCTGCAGGGCACGGCTACGCTCCCTGGGTGGACTTCCAACTGGCAGCATCTGCAACCCTTTCTCTGGCCACCAGAGCCCACTCTGCCTACATTCAGGGCTGGCTGGAAGTGTCAGGGAATTAACACTTCCTTCTCCACTAGCAGCACTCTCAGCCAATAACTATGGGGCATGGTATATCCATTGAAAAAGACCCTGATGACGGGAGAGACTGGAGGCAGGAAGAGAAGGGAACGACAGAGGACAAGATGGATGGACGGCATCACTGATGGACATGAGTCTGAGCAAACTCCGGGAGATGGTGAAGGACAGAAAAATCCTGGTGTGCTGCAACCCATGAGGTTGCAAAGAATCAGACAAAACTTAGTAACTGAACAACAGCATGGTATATCTGTCTGTGTACCTCCTCTGCACAGGTAGGAAGTGTCGAGGTGGGTGTTTTACTTTATCTCCCAGTCCTCTTCAGCCGAGTTACACTCGACAAGCTCATAGTGGTACCTCTGTTGATAAGACACCCTTGACGGTCTGCCTTTCCCTCCCAGCTCACACTCCTTCCCTACTGGTATTCACTGGGGTCTCTCTTAAATAAGTATCTTTCACTCAAATTCTTCTCTTGGGATTGCCTCTCAGAGAACTCAAATTTCTGGGAATGTATCTTATAAATTAGCTTACACATACGCAAAAACCACATACATTCAATTTATTAATCCACCATTTTTGTCACTGTGAGATTAGAAACAATATACCTCCCGGGCTTAGGATCTACCCACATAGTAGAATACAGAGGCACTATATAAAAGAATGAAAAAGTATATCTTGATTAAAAAATCAATGTCGGAGCCATATTCATGAAAAAAGCAAGATGTAGAACAGTATAAATAATGCATGCTGCCACTTGTATAAAAAAAATTGTGTGTGTGTGTTTGCCTATCCCTAGAATCATTGTATAAAAAGAGGGGAAAAAAAGAATCTTACCGAAGGAGACCTCCACACACATAACCTGGACTACCCTTTATAACAGACCTGAATGGCTGGGAGATCAGGGTGGAAAGAAGAACATTTTCATCATACACCTTTGCACGTTTTTTGACTTTGATACTACAGACAGGTTCATCCATTCAAAAAATAAAAGTGTCATTAAAATAATAAATAAGTGAGTACACAAAGAAAAGTGCACCATTGTGCACTGAACACATCCGCTCTAGTGTGGAATGGCTCAGCCCCAGCTGCTCGGGCTCCTGCCAGCCTGCAGGCTCACTCACAAAGTAGGTCCTACCTCCTTCAGGGGAGAGCGCGGGAGGATTTGTTGGCCTTCCTTTGTGTTCACCGGCAAGAGCTGCCATCACCTCTGCCCCCAAGGAAGAGCCAGTGGCACCTTCACCCACACACGAGGAAGCCCAAGCAACTCCCTTTGGCCCCAGACCTTGTGCTGAAGGCACTTATCTTGGTTCAAGAGTGATCTAAGCCACACACAACTTACACTCATGAGCACACGTGCACACACACACACACACACACACACACACACACGCCTGTGCACACAGATGAGAATGGCAACCCAAGCAGGTCAGTCCTGAGTGAAACGTCACAGCCCCGATTTCCTAATAGAGGTGTCCATCTAGCAGCCTGGGCATCCCCTCTTTGATCCCATCACGTCCTGTCTGCTGCAAGGGAGGCCACTGGTGGGGAAGGAGCTGCTACTGGGGGGTGGCCACATCAGGACCAGCTTCAGTCATCATGTCCTTGTACTGTCGTTTGAAGAAGCCGAGCTGTGGAGGCAGAAGCAAGTGAGTGAGGGCACCCAGGCTGGGGGAAGGGGGTGGGTTAAAGCCATGCACGACAGGCAGGGAGACAGCGGGACCAAGAGATGCAAAGAAAAAACACGGCGGGGTATAGAAGATCCCTGGGGAAAGCGGGACAGGAAGGGCATTGCTATTGGGAAAGGAAAGAACTAGAGAACCTAAGAAGGACTACTCTTTATGTAGTGATTGTACCAGAGGCCGTTCTAAGTTCTCTAGAGTTATGAAGCCAATGACCTCCACAAAATGGGTATCTCCTTAGTGACTCAGACAGTAAAGAATCTGCCTGCAATACAGGAGACCCAGGTTCAATCCCTGGGTCAGGAAGAAGGAAATGGCCACCCACTCCAGTATTCTTGCCTGGAGAATTCCATGGACAGAGAAGCCTGGTGGGCTACAATCCATGGGGTGGAGCTAACGACTGAATAGCAACAAAGATACAAAAGGCCATTGTCTTATGGGTCACCCTTTGGTGACATCTTATTGCATTTTGAATAAAACTGAAACTCCTCACTCTGGCTCACAAAGCACATATGCCCAGGCTCCTGCCCACTCTTCCAGCCCTGACTCTGCTGCCCTCTAACTGGAAGGCTCCTGCCCCTACTTGAGTCAGGGGTCGCCTCCCCCAGGAATCTTCCCTCACCTGTCCTCCGTCCTACCACATCTGGAACAGATGTCCATCTGAGCCATAACTTCCTTGTCTCTCAATGAACTGCATGTACTTGCCATTTTTATCAACCTCCCTCACGCCTGCTGCAGGCCATTCCTCTGAGGCCATCAGGACAGCAAAAGAGAAAAGCTATGGAACCAGACTGAGCCAGGTTTGAATCCCACCTCCATCCCTTCCTTATCTGTATGAAAAGTGAAAGTGTTAGTTGCTCAGTCCTGTCCGACCCTTTGTGACCCATGGACTGTAACCTGCCAGGCTCCTCTGTCCATGGGATTCTTCAGGCTGGAATGCTGGAGTGGGTAGCCATTCTCTTCTCCAGGGGACCTTCCTGACCCAGGGATGCAACTGTAGATTCTTTACCATCTGAGCCACCAGGGAAGCCCCACTTAGCATATGACCTCAAGCAATTAGGATAATCTTGCAAAGTGAAATTCAGAGTAAATACCAAGATATGGCCACTTAGCAGGACTTGTGTGACAAATAGGGTGGGTGCTAAAGGCAGAGTGGTGGACGCTGCATTGGCGAAGGTTGGGAGAAGGGCAGTGGGAGAACTCCCCAGAGGAGGGAAGGCTTCCTAGAAACAGGTAACAAAACTTCACTCATACACACTCGGGAAAAGCAAGTGCTATTGGTGCCCTGCCCTGATCCCTGCAGGCCCTGCAGGGCACGGCTACGCTCCCTGGGTGGACTTCCAACTGGCAGCATCTGCAACCCTTTCTCTGGCCACCAGAGCCCACTCTGCCTACATTCAGGGCTGGCTGGAAGTGTCAGGGAATTAACACTTCCTTCTCCACTAGCAGCACTCTCAGCCAATAACTATGGGGCATGGTATATCCATTGAAAAAGACCCTGATGACGGGAGAGACTGGAGGCAGGAAGAGAAGGGAACGACAGAGGACAAGATGGATGGACGGCATCACTGATGGACATGAGTCTGAGCAAACTCCGGGAGATGGTGAAGGACAGAAAAATCCTGTGTGCTGCAACCCATGAGGTTGCAAAGAATCAGACAAAACTTAGTAACTGAACAACAGCATGGTATATCTGTCTGTGTACCTCCTCTGCACAGGTAGGAAGTGTCGAGGTGGGTGTTTTACTTTATCTCCCAGTCCTCTTCAGCCGAGTTACACTCGACAAGCTCATAGTGGTACCTCTGTTGATAAGACACCCTTGACGGTCTGCCTTTCCCTCCCAGCTCACACTCCTTCCCTACTGGTATTCACTGGGGTCTCTCTTAAATAAGTATCTTTCACTCAAATTCTTCTCTTGGGATTGCCTCTCAGAGAACTCAAATTTCTGGGAATGTATCTTATAAATTAGCTTACACATACGCAAAAACCACATACATTCAATTTATTAATCCACCATTTTTGTCACTGTGAGATTAGAAACAATATACCTCCCGGGCTTAGGATCTACCCACATAGTAGAATACAGAGGCACTATATAAAAGAATGAAAAAGTATATCTTGATTAAAAAATCAATGTCGGAGCCATATTCATGAAAAAAGCAAGATGTAGAACAGTATAAATAATGCATGCTGCCACTTGTATAAAAAAAATTGTGTGTGTGTGTTTGCCTATCCCTAGAATCATTGTATAAAAAGAGGGGAAAAAAAGAATCTTACCGAAGGAGACCTCCACACACATAACCTGGACTACCCTTTATAACAGACCTGAATGGCTGGGAGATCAGGGTGGAAAGAAGAACATTTTCATCATACACCTTTGCACGTTTTTTGACTTTGATACTACAGACAGGTTCATCCATTCAAAAAATAAAAGTGTCATTAAAATAATAAATAAGTGAGTACACAAAGAAAAGTGCACCATTGTGCACTGAACACATCCGCTCTAGTGTGGAATGGCTCAGCCCCAGCTGCTCGGGCTCCTGCCAGCCTGCAGGCTCACTCACAAAGTAGGTCCTACCTCCTTCAGGGGAGAGCGCGGGAGGATTTGTTGGCCTTCCTTTGTGTTCACCGGCAAGAGCTGCCATCCCTCTGCCCCCAAGGAAGAGCCAGTGGCACCTTCACCCACACACGAGGAAGCCCAAGCAACTCCCTTTGGCCCCAGACCTTGTGCTGAAGGCACTTATCTTGGTTCAAGAGTGATCTAAGCCACACACAACTTACACTCATGAGCACACGTGCACACACACACACACACACACACACACACACACGCCTGTGCACACAGATGAGAATGGCAACCCAAGCAGGTCAGTCCTGAGTGAAACGTCACAGCCCCGATTTCCTAATAGAGGTGTCCATCTAGCAGCCTGGGCATCCCCTCTTTGATCCCATCACGTCCTGTCTGCTGCAAGGGAGGCCACTGGTGGGGAAGGAGCTGCTACTGGGGGGTGGCCACATCAGGACCAGCTTCAGTCATCATGTCCTTGTACTGTCGTTTGAAGAAGCCGAGCTGTGGAGGCAGAAGCAAGTGAGTGAGGGCACCCAGGCTGGGGGAAGGGGGTGGGTTAAAGCCATGCACGACAGGCAGGGAGACAGCGGGACCAAGAGATGCAAAGAAAAAACACGGCGGGGTATAGAAGATCCCTGGGGAAAGCGGGACAGGAAGGGCATTGCTATTGGGAAAGGAAAGAACTAGAGAACCTAAGAAGGACTACTCTTTATGTAGTGATTGTACCAGAGGCCGTTCTAAGTTCTCTAGAGTTATGAAGCCAATGACCTCCACAAAATGGGTATCTCCTTAGTGACTCAGACAGTAAAGAATCTGCCTGCAATACAGGAGACCCAGGTTCAATCCCTGGGTCAGGAAGAAGGAAATGGCCACCCACTCCAGTATTCTTGCCTGGAGAATTCCATGGACAGAGAAGCCTGGTGGGCTACAATCCATGGGGTGGCAAAGAGTTGGACACGACTGAGCGACATTAACTTGCACTTAGTCTCATTGTACGGTTGAAGAAACTGAGGATCTGTGACACCCTCCACCCCAGGTCACCCAACGGGCAGCAGAAGTGGGAGCTGACGGTGCTGAGTGAGAAGCAGTGGGGTGGGGGAGGGGAGCGGGCAGGAAGAGGGTGCCGGGGGAGTTACCTTGTACAGACCGGCAGAGATGAGGGCCAGGAGCACAAGCCCCCCAACCGAGCTGCCCACGATCAGCGGGACAGGGTTATGTACTTCGTAGGACTCCACCTTGGTCTCTGTCTGGAGCAGGGAGAGGGGGAGGGGTACATCAGAGGAAAAAGACTCTGGGTTTCTGGGGGTCCCCCAGTCAGACCTTGTGGCTCCCTGAACCTCATGACTAACCCCTCCCTGTCCCCTGTCCCCTCCAGGCCCAGTGCTCACTCCTCCTGCCCACCCTTCTCTCTCCTCGACAAGCCCAGCCTCCTTTCCTGCCTCTAATGACTGCTCTGTGTCCCAGACACATACCTGGGCCATCACAAACGCGTCCTGCCCTGGAAGCAGGGTGAACTCTGACTCATCAAATAAGATCTCCGCTTTGCTCACAACTTGAAGGTGGTTGTGTGAAGTCTGTGGGAGAGAGAGAGGATGGGAGCTGGACTCCTAGGCTCTGAAGGATCATGACTCATGCTCAGCAGAGCCTCGGGCCCCCACAGACCTTGATGTACCAGTCAAATGAGAGGTTGCTCTTGATGGTGACCTTGAACTCCTCCTGGACGCCAAAGGACGGGATGGCACATTGGATTCTCTGGCAGACAGCAACGGAGCAGTTCTGGGGAAGGGAGGAGAAGAGGCGGGTGAGCTGGAAAGCTGGGTGCAGGGCATGCCCTGTGAGCCCAGGCTGCTCAGTTGGGAGGTGGTCCTGGGCACGGTGCAGCCCAGACTGCGTGCAGCCCCGAGCCGGGGCTGAGTCTCACCAGCACCGGGCTCTTCTTAAGCTCTGCCAGGAAGTCAGAGTGACGAGGGGCAACCTCCGTGGTGTGACATCCACTGGACACGTTCTGAGGAAAAGGGACACGGTGAGGAAGGGATTGAAGTGAGGCTCCTGGGCCCACCCTCCAGGTCAGGAGAGGGTCGGGAATGGCTCCACAGTCCAACAGAAGAGGCAAAAACAATATTAGGAAAGACCAGGGTGCTGTGGAGGGAGGAGCTGGGCCCACTCCTCAGAGCCGGCTGGGCTTACCTGGGAGAAGGTGACCTGGGGCTGGGACCACACGGTCACCTTGTTCAGCCGGATGGGGATCCAGAAGACCACACTGATGGGCAGTTTCTTGCGGCCCAGGTTGTTGAACTGTGTGGTGGGGGAAGGGTGGGTATCAGGACTCTGGCTTTTCCACCCTCACCAGCAACTAGAATCAGGCTCCCCACTCCCGAACATCAGGGGAGTCCTGGGAGGGGGCCCAGGACTGAATAAGGCCTCACAGACCCAAGCACCCTGCCTTCTGATGCTTTCTGAGAGGTAGGAGAGTGTAATGGTTAAATACCCACTCCTGAGCCAAACAGGCTGCCTTAAGCAGCAGCTCTTCCACTTACTAGGGGTGACACCGGTGGGGTGAGGGGGGGGAATGTTCTGTTAACCTCTCTGAGCCTCAGTTTCTTCATCTATAAACTGGGGGAGACGATAGTGCCTCTGTCACAGAGTCATTAAGTGAAAGTGAAGTCGCTCAGTCGTGTCCGACTCTTTACGACCCCTTGGACTGTAGCCCACCAGGCCCCTCTGTCCATGGGATTCTCCAGGCAAGAATATTGGAGTGGGTTGCCATTTCCTTCTCCAGGGGATCTTCCCAACCCAGGGATCAAACCTGGGTCTCCTGCATTACAGGTAGACGTTTTATCCTCTGAACCACCAGGGAAGAAGGAACATGAAGAAAAAAGTAATTACATCCATGTGTGTATACACACGCGTGCTCAGTCACTTCAGTCCTATCCGGCTCTTTGTGACCCTATGGACTGTATCCTGCCAGGCTCCTCTATCCATGGGGATTCTCCAGGCAAGAATACTGGAGAGGGTTGCTGTGCCCTCCTCCAGGGGATCTTTCTGAGCCAGGGATTGAACCTGGTCTCCTCCACTGCAGGCAGATCCTTTACTGCGGAGCCACCGAGACATCCCATGTATATACATATGTGTGTGTGTACACGTGGATGCACGTGCTTGTGTATCTGTAGAGTCAGAGCAAGCTTAGAACAGAGCCTGGCCCAAAGCAGGCACCTCATGCGTGTTTCCCATCATTCTTTTTTGACAACACAACATGTGAGATCTTTGTTCCCTGACAAGGACTGAATCCATGTGCCCTGCAGTGGAAGAGTGGAACTTTTTAAAAAGATTTTTTGATGTGGACCACTTTAAAAAGTCTTTATTGAATCTGTTAAAATACTGCTTCTGATTCACTTTGGGTTTTTTGCCCTGAGGCATGTGGGCTCTTAGTTTCCTGACTAGGGATCAAACTTGTGTCCCATGCAGTCAAAGCTCAGAGTTTTAACCCCTGGACCCTCCCATTGTTCTTCCCTATCGTCCTGGTTTCCCTCCCCAGGCTCCTTCTCTACTCCCCACCTGATACTGATGCTCCATAACGTGTCTGGTCTTCTCTGAGGCTGTGAAGTTGAGATATTTGGTGGAGGCCTCAAGGCTGATGGGATGAAGAAGAAGGGGAACATCAGGGGAGTCCTGGGAGGGGGTCTCGGGCTAATGGTGTTAAGGGGAGAACAGGCACACAGGAAACGCAGCTGAGAAAGCGAGAGCACGATGGTGTGCAAGGACCGTGTCGGGGGGCCCGTGTTGTGTGCCAGTTTGGCCCCCCAACACACACACACACACACAAATGCACACGTATGCACACATAACTTCAGACACACACAAGCACACGCGCACAGACTCGCACACAGATGCTCGAGGTGCCATGTCCAGCTCAGGGGTGAAAGCAGAGCAAAAAGCCCCGGAAGCCAGTACCTGGTGGCCACCACGTACGCAGCGTATTTCACAGGCAGCTCCAGCTGGAAGTGAGTTTTGTTGTTCCCGGGCATGTTGTTTTCACTGAAAGGAAACAGAGAGCTCTGACCAGCTCTTGAGATTCAGCCTTTCCTTCTCCTATCTCTCCCTCACCCTCTAGCACAAACCAACCACTGAGTCCTGTCCTCTCAGCATCTTAAACACTGTCCTTAAAATCAATAGAGGAAACAGAGATTGTAGGGAAGACCAGGGCTGCCCCGTGGAGTGCAGGCCCATCCCAACTCACCTGGATGGATGCCTAGAGCACCTTCTTTTTCTCACTGGTCCCCTAAACTCAAAACCACTCCTGCCCTGATCCCCCACCCTTCTGGAGAGAGACCTTTCTAGCATGCAAAGGTGATCACTTCCTGTCCCTCCCAAGTTCAACTGCAAACTCCCTAATAGCACCTGTCGGTCATGACATGAAATGGGCCATATCTAACCAAGTCCTTCAACTCTGCCTCCTGAGCTCAAACTTAGCCTGACGTTTGCCGTATCCAGTCATGGCTTGGTCCACACTTCCTTCTCTCTGTATTCATGCCCACCTTCAATTTGTGCCTTTGCTGGTCGTCCCTGGTGGCTCAAATGGTAAAGAATCTGCCTGCAATGCAGGAGACCCGGGTTTGATCCCTAGGTTGGGAAGAGCCCCTGGAGAAGGGAATGGCTACCTCCTCCAGTATTCTTGGCTGGAGAATTCCATGGACAAAGGAGCCTGGTGGGCTATAGTCCATGGGATCACAAACAGTCAGACATGACTGAAAGACTAACACTTTCTTTCACTTTTTTTGGCTAACTCACAGCCGAAATGAATCTTCCTCTCTGAACACCAAACTCCCAGCAACACTGGACATCATTCACCTACACTGTATGGTAACCTTCAACTTTCCTGTCCATCCTTGCCACTACATTATAGCCTCCAAGAGGCAGAGACCACAGCCATCTTGTCTGTTGCTATCCCATCAGCCTGGGCAACATGCCTGGCATGTGCTGGGTGCTCAGTTGGCATTTCTTGAGTGAATGAATGAGCTGAAGGGAGAACCAGTGGGGAGAGGGCAATGGTCCACCATCAGCAAGGGGCTGGGACCTCAAAACTGATGATGTGGTGGGAAGCCAGGCATAGCTCACCTGGTAACATTGGCCTTGAGAAGCAGCTTATTTCCAAAGTAAGTATCAGGGTTCACGTCAAATGTGACATTAAAGTGCTCTGGAGTTGGAGAAAGGAGAGACAGTGACAAGAGTAAGAAGAGAAGAAACACCCCAGATGTTCATCAGCTGAAGAATGGGTAAATAAAATGTGGTACATCGTACAACAGAGTGTTATTCAGCAATAAAAAGAATCAGAGTATTAATACATCTTGCAACATGGGTAACACTTAAAAGCATGATGCTCAACAAAGCCATCATATTGTATGATTCCATTTATATGAAATATCCAGAATAGGTGAATCTCAAGACAGAAAATAGATTAGTGGTTGCCTAGAACTGGGACAGATGGGAAGACATGGGCTGATGGCTAAGGAGAGCAAGGTGTTTGGGGGAGGGGGTTATAAAATACTCTAGAACTTCCCAGGTTGTCCAGGGGTTAAGAATCTGCCTTGCAATGCAGGGGACTCGAATTCAATACCTGGTGGGGGAACTAAGATCCCACATGCCTTGGAGCAACTAAGCCCAAGTGCTACAACTACTGAGCCTGTGGACCACAACTAGAGAGTGAAAGATCCTGCATGATGCAGAGAAGGCCCCAGACACTACAGCTAAGACCCAATGCAGCCAAACAAATAAGTAACATTTTAAACATTAAATTAAAAATATAATACTCTAAAATTGATCACGCTGATGAATGCACAACTCTGAACATTTCAAAAGCCATTGAATTGTACACTATTCTCTATTTATTTATTTATTTATTCATTTTTTACTGCATCAGGTCTTGGGGTGTGTGGGCTCTCTACCTGTGGTGCCTGAGCTTAGATTGCCCAGTGGCGTGTGGCATAGGATCTTAGTTCCCTAACGAAGGATCAAACCCGTGTCCCCTACTTTGCAAGTCAGATTCTCAACCACTTGACCATCAGAGAAGTCCCTGGACCATATACGTTAAATGTTTGTGTTAGTCATTCACTCGTGTCTGACTCTTTGTAACCCCATGAACTATATAGCCTGTTAGGCTCCTCTGTCCATGGAATTCTCCAGGCAAGAGTACTGGAGTGGGTGGCCATTCCCTTCTCCAGGGAATCTTCCCAACCCAGGAATCAAACCCAGGTCTCCCACATTGCAAGCAGATTCTTTATTGTTGGAGCTGCCAGGGAAGCCCAATGGGCGTATCGTAATGGTAGATGAATTTTATCTCAGCAAAACTTTTTTCAAAAAAGAAAGAGAGAGAGAAAAAAAGATCTACTTTTAAAAAGAAGAAGGCGAAGGGTCCAGTGGTCCAGTGGTTAAGATTTCACATTTTCATTGCCAAGGGCCTGAGTTCAATACCTGGTCTAGGAACTAAAATCCCACAAGCCATGCAGTGTGGGAAGAAAGAGAAGAACTAGGGAAGAATTCAGAAGAAAACAAAGGAGAAAGAGGGAGGAGGAGCCAGCAGTCTGACCTCCGAGTTGTCTGGGAAAATGGGGTGGTTTATGCCGCAGCTTAATCTCCTCAAGATTCCAGACCCTTCAGTGGAGACATCAGACTCACAGGCCAGGCGCCAGAATCGATGTGAGCGCTGGTTCTGGAAGGCCAGGGAGGCAGAGCTGGTGAAGTCAACCGGCAGCCGTGGGGGCGGGCAAGCAAAGTCAGATGGAGCCTGAGAAGGGTTAGGCTACCTGGCTGCTTGACACCCTCCGGAAGGACAAGCCAGATGGGTAGAAGAAGGCGACCTGAGTTCTGTAGGAGTCCTCGCCCTCGTTTCTTACAGTCACCGTCACATTCAAGTCCCGGGGACCACCCACCACCAGAGTGTCCAGGCTGTGGAAGGAAGAAGCCAGGCCATGAGAGGCTGGGGGCTTCCCTGCAGCGAATGTGCTCTGGAGGGAAGGAGGCGCAGACACTGGGAGAGAGAAGATAGTGGATAAGGCAGCAGCAGCCGCTCTGCGCCAGGCTCCCTCGTGGGCCAGGAGGAGAACAGAGCACCAGGTCACGGTGCAGGTTTAGGGATAAAAACGAGGACAGGGAACTCACCCCATAAAACTGAAGGTGATGCTGAGGTCATCCTGGCAGACGGTGTCATTGCCACAGTTCTTCTCAAAGGGAAACTGCCAAACACAGAATACGAGAAAAACGAAAGGAAACTGGGACAGGATGTGAAATGAAACAGTAAAGTGAAATCTTGAAATAAAGTGAAAATGTTAGTTGCTCAGTCATGTCCGACTCTTTGGTACCCCATGGTCTGCAGCCCGCCAGGCTCTTCTTGCCTGTGGGATTCTCCAAGCAAGAATACTGGAGTGGGTTGCCCTTTCTTGCTCCAGGGGATCTTCCCGACTCACCGAGGCTGTGAAGAGTCTCAGAGCGTCCACAGCAGTTGGAGCTGCCAGGGAAGCCCAATGGGCGTATCGTAATGGTAGATGAATTTTATCTCAGCAAAACTTTTTTCAAAAAAGAAAGAGAGAGAGAAAAAAAGATCTACTTTTAAAAAGAAGAAGGCGAAGGGTCCAGTGGTCCAGTGGTTAAGATTTCACATTTTCATTGCCAAGGGCCTGAGTTCAATACCTGGTCTAGGAACTAAAATCCCACAAGCCATGCAGTGTGGGAAGAAAGAGAAGAACTAGGGAAGAATTCAGAAGAAAACAAAGGAGAAAGAGGGAGGAGGAGCCAGCAGTCTGACCTCCGAGTTGTCTGGGAAAATGGGGTGGTTTATGCCGCAGCTTAATCTCCTCAAGATTCCAGACCCTTCAGTGGAGACATCAGACTCACAGGCCAGGCGCCAGAATCGATGTGAGCGCTGGTTCTGGAAGGCCAGGGAGGCAGAGCTGGTGAAGTCAACCGGCAGCCGTGGGGGCGGGCAAGCAAAGTCAGATGGAGCCTGAGAAGGGTTAGGCTACCTGGCTGCTTGACACCCTCCGGAAGGACAAGCCAGATGGGTAGAAGAAGGCGACCTGAGTTCTGTAGGAGTCCTCGCCCTCGTTTCTTACAGTCACCGTCACATTCAAGTCCCGGGGACCACCCACCACCAGAGTGTCCAGGCTGTGGAAGGAAGAAGCCAGGCCATGAGAGGCTGGGGGCTTCCCTGCAGCGAATGTGCTCTGGAGGGAAGGAGGCGCAGACACTGGGAGAGAGAAGATAGTGGATAAGGCAGCAGCAGCCGCTCTGCGCCAGGCTCCCTCGTGGGCCAGGAGGAGAACAGAGCACCAGGTCACGGTGCAGGTTTAGGGATAAAAACAGGACAGGGAACTCACCCCATAAAACTGAAGGTGATGCTGAGGTCATCCTGGCAGACGGTGTCATTGCCACAGTTCTTCTCAAAGGGAAACTGCCAAACACAGAATACGAGAAAAACGAAAGGAAACTGGGACAGGATGTGAAATGAAACAGTAAAGTGAAATCTTGAAATAAAGTGAAAATGTTAGTTGCTCAGTCATGTCCGACTCTTTGGTACCCCATGGTCTGCAGCCCGCCAGGCTCTTCTTGCCTGTGGGATTCTCCAAGCAAGAATACTGGAGTGGGTTGCCCTTTCTTGCTCCAGGGGATCTTCCCGACTCACCGAGGCTGTGAAGAGTCTCAGAGCGTCCACAGCCAGCACTGGCCTGAGGCCCCCATAATTGTGCGCTGGCTCCCCAACCAGAGAGAAATTGAGGCGCAGAGCAATGGGGGTCACTGAGTCCTCCACACAATCCTGAGAGACAGTGGGAGGGGGTTGGTGATCCAGCCTTCTTCTCAGCTTCACAAGCCCACCCCCTGCTTGGAGGACCCAGGAGGGTGGTCACCCCCTGCTCACCAGTAACCGGAGTGTCAGGGTCTCGCATTTCTGACTCAGCCTCAGCGTCTCTACATGTCTGCGTGTGTTGTTCTGTGTCTCATCAAAGATGGCCAGGGAATGGGGGCGACCTGGGTCCAGAGCCAGGTCATAGGTGATAGTGCTCTGGGTATCTCCTGAAAGGGCGGGGAAGAATGGTGGTTAGGAGCCTGGCTTTGGAGTCAGACTGGCAACAGGTGGAGGCCCTGTTCCTCTGCTCCCCAACTGTCCAACTTTGGCCACATTAGCTGACCTCTCTGTGTCTCTCAGTTCCTTATTTTTAAAAATTACTTCTGTATTGATTTGGCTGAGCCAGGTCTTAATTGCAGCACACAGGATCTTTTAGTTGTGGAAACAGTGGCAAATTTTATTTTCTTGGGCTTCAAGATCACTGCAGCCATGAAATTAAAAGACACTTGCTCCTTGGAAGAAAAGCTACAACAAACCTAGGAAGCGTATAAAAAGCAAAGACATCACTCTGCTAACAAAGGTCCATCTAGCCAAAGCTATGATTTTTCCAATAGTCATGTATGGATGTAAGACTTGGACTATAAAGAAAGCAGAGCACTGAAGAACTGATGATTTTGAATGGTGATGCTGGAGAAGACTCTTGACAGTCCCTTGGACTGCAAGGAGATCCAACCAGTCATTCCTAAAGGAAATCAACCCTGAATATTCATTGGAAGGACTGATGCTAAAGCTGAAGCTCCCACACTTTGGCCACCTGATGCAAAGAACCAACTCGTTGGAAAAGACCCTGATGTTGGGAAAGATTGAGGACAGGAGGAGAATGGGGCAACAGTGGATAAGATGTTCGGAGGGCATCACTAACTCAATGGACATGAATTGGAGCAAACTACAGGAGATGGTGAGAGACGGAAGCTTGGCATGCTGCAGTGCATGGGGTCACAAAGAGTCAGATACAACTTAGGGACTGAACAACAACATGGGGTCTTTTTGAAGCATGTGGGATCTAATTCCCTGACCAAGGATCAAACTTTGGCCTCTGCATTGGAAGCGCCGTGCCCTAACCACTGGACCACCAGGAAAGTTCCTCCTTATTTTAAAATTGAAGATAATAATTTTATTTTCCCAACAGTGAAAATAAAATTGTGCCTATGAAGCATTTAGCATAGTGCCTGCCACATAATAAGTGCTCAGTAAATAATAGCTGTTCTGTTACAAGCTAGAAAATTAAGTATATTTTTAAAGTATATTGCTTTTCACTTCTTTTCTCTTTGTCTTTGTTCTTCAGAAGTTTGTACCTTGGGACGCTACAGTGTCTAGTGTTGTGGGCATTGGTGAAATGTACCAATTTATGGTTCCTTTTACATTTATCTAGCTCTGTCTTGGTAGAGAATCTTGATGTCTTTCACTAGTTTTAGAAAAGTCTTTAGCCACCATTTCTTTTTAAAAATTCTATTTTATATTGAAGTATAGATGATTAACAGTGTTGTTTTAGTTTCAAGTATACAGCAAAGTGGTTCAGTTATACATATATATATATATTTTTCAGCTTCTTTTCCATTATAGGTTAAACAATATATCAATTGATATAATTATCTGTGCCATACAGTAAATCCTTATTTACCTATTGTATATATAGTAATGTATATCTGTTTGTTCTGCTCCTAATCTGCTATTAAATGTATTGAATTCTCAATTCCATTCCATGTGTTTTTCAGTGCTAGTGTTTCCATTGAACTCTTCCACGAAATCCAGATTTTTTAAATGAAGTTCTCCATCCTTTCCTCTTTTTCTTGAAGATATTAATTTTAGTTATATTTTAAATTCTGATCTGATAATTCTAATATCTGAATCATCTGTGGGTCTATATCTATTGTCTGCTGTTTCTCTTGCTTGCCGGTCTCAATGGACATTTTCCCAACAGAAGGACCAAGGTGTTTTTCAGTGCCCCACTCAAATCTCTGCTTCCCCAGCAGCTGGATTTCTTTTCAACTCATTAGCTCTCCAGCTGCTGTCTTCCACTGAGTTTCTGGAAGTATTGACCTGGACATGCATGACTTAGAAGTCAGCCAATGACTTGTATAGAATTTCCGTGTAGATTTTGGGGGATCTTCTCTGTAATTCTCTACTCTCCAAGACTTCACTCTCAATTTCTAGCCATGTTGTTTGCCCCAAACCCTGAACTGCTATCTCCTCAGTCCAGTAAGATTACTGCTAGAAAACTAATTTTATCTCCTCCCTTTGTTTCTCTCTAGAACCACCATTACTCTTTCTCACCCCAAGCACAATGCCACTCAGAATAGAGACAAGGGAGGAAGCCAAGTTAGTTGTGATAGAATACATGTCTGAGTGCTTTGTGAGTTTGTGTTTAGCTTCATCAACTCAGTCTCCCCTTTGAACAAATTATTGCTGTTGTTTAGTTGCTAAGTCATGTCCAACTCTTTGCAACCCCATGGACTATGTAGCTTGCCAAGCTCCTCTGTCCATCTCTCAGTTAAAAAAATATATCTGGTTAGTTCACAGGGTGGGGCCCTTCATTCTATAGGGAACTGAGATTGTAAAGAAGTGCCAGAGACTTACTTCTTTGGTGGTGTTTTCTGGGCCTCCCCACCCATGCCCTAGCAGGGGAACCATCTGCTTACTCCATCCAAGCTTGAAGAAGGCTATCAGAGCCCATCAATGTCCCCAGTCATTTAACCTCTTGAAATTCACCCACCCAGCCTCACCTTCTCCCAGCCGGTCCCGTGTGCTCTTGCGCACTTGGAGGCAGACTTTGACCTGCCCAGCAATCTGGCCTTTTACCACTGGGTCACACACTCATATACATTCCTCTTCACTTCTTTGGGTGTGAACTCCATCGTCGCCTCAACTTTCAGCACAGGCCGTGACCTGGGGGGAAGCCAGAGGGCCATCAGGGGCCATCGTTCGGCAAACACACTCCTTAAAAAGAAGATACCTGGTATGCTCTCACCTGAGCAGCAGCACATGCCCCTGAGCCCCGACAGCCAAGTCTACCAGTCCATCCATTGTGAGGTCCTGGCCCCCGCTCAGTGACTGCCCAAAATACTGAAGCCTGGGGGAGATCTGTGAGCCTGTGATCCGCTGATGGTAGAAAAGAGGAGGAGAGAAAGAGGTGGGAAAGAACAGAGAAGAGAGTAACTCAGTCTCCCAGGGTGACCCAAGGGGAGATTGTCTGGGCTCCACTCAAGTCACACCTCCCACAATTTCTTAAAAAATTAAGGTAACTATTCAGCTTTAAACCACAACCTTGAGATGATATCAAAAATTTCCATAATTGCTGGGTTTTCCAGGGAAAATAAGAAGCTTCACAGGAAAGAAGAAACAGTATATTATTTGACTCAGCTGAATCTCTTGATTCAGTTGGATCTCTTTTACGTGGTCAGGAAAATGTGAACACTCTGTATTGACCTAACCAAAAGTATCATATAAATTTAATGTGGGGGTGGGATGAAAAGCATGTGACTATCTGAAAAGAGAGGCCTCAAAGAGAGCTCAGTCCTCACCTTCCATAGTAGGAAGTCAATGCAAAAACAAAAATCAAGCAGCAGCAATATAATTGTGTCCTTGGCAAGTATGGAGAATCATTGAAAGAGCTGAAAGTAGTTTCCTCAAGAGGAGGAAAAACAAAGAGGAAATCACAGTGTGGGTATGAAAATTGTTACTTTTCATAATAAGCTGTTAGGAACAATTTTGACTCTTCAATCTATGTGTAAAATTAGCACTGAAAGGATCAGTTCAGTTCAGTCACTCAGTCGTGTCCAACTCTTTGCAACCCCATGAACTGCAACACATCAGGCTTCCCTGTCCATCACCAACTCCTGAAGCTTACTCAAACTCATGTCCATAGAGTCAGTGATACCATCCAACCATCTCATCCTCTGTTGCCCCCTTCTCCTCCTGCCTTCAATCTTTCCCAGCATCAGAGTCTTTTCCAGTGAGTCAGTTCTTCACATCAGGTGGCCAAAGTATTGGAGTTTCAACTTCAGCATCAGTCCTTCCAATGAATATTCAGGACTGATTTCCTTTAGGATGGACAGGTTGGATCTTCTTGCAGTCAAGGGACTCTCAAGAGTCTTCTCCAACACCACAGTTCAAAAGCATCAATTCTTTGGTGCTCAGCCTTCTTTACAGTCCAATTCTCACATCCATGCATGACTACTGGAAAGATCATAGCTTTGACTATACAGACCTTTGTTGGTGAAGTAATGTCTCTGCTTTTTAATATGCTGTCTAGGTTGGTCATAGCTTTTCTTCCAAGAAGCAAGCATCTTTTAATTTCATGGCTGCAGTTACCATCTGCAGTGATTTTGGAGACCCTCCCAAAAATAAAGTCTAACTGAAAGAATAATTGCCAAATATATTAGGAAATTTTAAAAGTGACTTTGTCATATACTTAATGCCGCTGAAGTGTGTACACTTAAAAATGGTTAAGGTGGTGAGTTTTAGGTCATGTCTATTTTACTGCCATTTTTTAAGTGAATTTGTCAACTGGAAAGAAGAATGAGGAAGTGCAGGACACTGGAAATGTGCTATATCTTCATCTGGGTGGTGCTTACTCGGGTTCACAGATGTGAAAATTCAGCACTTAAGATTTGTGTGTTTACTGAACATACATTATACTGAAAACTTTTTTGAGAAAAAATTATTTTATCCTATTGGGAAGAAGCTTTGTTTTGAAATTATATAATATGGTAGTTGGGAGATCCACAGGACATTTGATTGTTGAAATACTGACTACCCTCAGTTCCAGTCATGGAAAAAGAACAAGTAAAAATTACAAACAGTAGAACAATAAGCTTGCATGATCCTTTTTGCATTTATTTTTAATTCCAAAGTCTGTGGTGTGGGAGAGGAGAATGTCAGTGGAGTGGGAGCATGTGTATGGGTGTGAGTGGATGTGGGTATTTCAGGGTTGTGGGTGGGTCTGCGTGTGGATGTGAGTGGATGTGGGGATGG
>SJYC01041605.1:0-42102 GCA_006408675.1 Madoqua kirkii | reverse complement strand
CTTTTTAATATGCTGTCTAGGTTGGTCATAGCTTTTCTTCCAAGAAGCAAGCATCTTTTAATTTCATGGCTGCAGTTACCATCTGCAGTGATTTTGGAGACCCTCCCAAAAATAAAGTCTAACTGAAAGAATAATTGCCAAATATATTAGGAAATTTTAAAAGTGACTTTGTCATATACTTAATGCCGCTGAAGTGTGTACACTTAAAAATGGTTAAGGTGGTGAGTTTTAGGTCATGTCTATTTTACTGCCATTTTTTAAGTGAATTTGTCAACTGGAAAGAAGAATGAGGAAGTGCAGGACACTGGAAATGTGCTATATCTTCATCTGGGTGGTGCTTACTCGGGTTCACAGATGTGAAAATTCAGCACTTAAGATTTGTGTGTTTACTGAACATACATTATACTGAAAACTTTTTTGAGAAAAAATTATTTTATCCTATTGGGAAGAAGCTTTGTTTTGAAATTATATAATATGGTAGTTGGGAGATCCACAGGACATTTGATTGTTGAAATACTGACTACCCTCAGTTCCAGTCATGGAAAAAGAACAAGTAAAAATTACAAACAGTAGAACAATAAGCTTGCATGATCCTTTTTGCATTTATTTTTAATTCCAAAGTCTGTGGTGTGGGAGAGGAGAATGTCAGTGGAGTGGGAGCATGTGTATGGGTGTGAGTGGATGTGGGTATTTCAGGGTTGTGGGTGGGTCTGCGTGTGGATGTGAGTGGATGTGGGGATGGGTGAGGATGGGTGTACGGGGGTGTGGGTGAGGGTGGGTGAATGTGTGGACCCTCCCCTTACTCTTGTTTTCCTTTCCAAGGCAAGTTCTGGTAAAGATGAAAGGGCAAAAGGAGCTAGGGCTTCACTGTTTACTTTAGATCTTTTAACTTATACAAGCACGTAAAGTGTTGTAATAAAAACAAAGTAAAACCAGACCCTTCAAATCCCATTTACACAAAGAAACAACAGATGCCAATGAGAAAAAGACTTAACTATAATATTCACAAAATTGTGGAAAGAGGTTCTGTGACACAGAGGGGAGAACATGAGGAGTTCGAGGCGTGAACTAAAGACCGTGCGACGACCGGAGACCTCAAGCCCCAGAAGCCTGTATTCTGCAACAGGAGAAGCCATTTCAATGAGAAGCCCATGCATTGCAACTAGAGAATAACCCCTGCTGGCCACAACTAGAGAGAAACTGGAAAAGCAATGAAGATTCAGTGCAGCCATAAATAAAGAAGTGAAATTATTTTTTTAAAGGAGTGTGTGAAAAATATTAGGGCTGACATGCATAATAGTCCATACACTAGAATGGGCAAAGCTGATTTATGGTGGGAAATAACTGGAACAGTAGCTTCCTCTAGGATGGAGTGGGGTCAGAAATTGACTGGGAGGGAACAGGTGGGAACTTTCTAAAGTGATAATGATGTTCGGTACAGTAAGTGAAATTGCTCAGTTGGGTCCGACTCTTTGTAACCCCATGGAGTGTAGCCTGCCAGGCTCCTCTGTCCATGGAATTTTACAGGCATGTACCTTCATAGGATTATTGGGGGTTGTTTGTTTGGTTTTTGTTTGTCTGGTCATACCACACAGCTTTCAGGGTCTTAGTTCCCCAATCAAAGATCGAACCCAGGCCATGGCAGTGAAAGCTCTGAGGCATAACCTCTGGATGGCCAGAGAATTCCCAGAATTGTGGGTTATATTTTTCAAAATTCATTGACTGGCCAAAGATCTGTGCATTTCCTGTCTATACATTTTATCTTAAAAATAACAGTAAGCAAATATTAAATTCTAGTTAACGATATACGTGGTGAGACATTTAGGGGTGAAGTTGGACTGGTGTTGCAAATTACTTTGAAATGCATATTAAAATGTGATGAGGGACTTCCCTGGTGGTCCAGGGGCTAAGACGCCATGCTTCCAATGCAGGGGGCCCAGGTTCATTCCCTGGTCAGGGTACTAGATCCCGCATGCCACAGCTATGACCTGGTGCAGCCACATAAATTAAATAAATAAAAAGAATTTTTTAAAAAAATAAATAAAATAAAATGTGATAAACTGATGAACAGGTAGAAAAGGATGACTACAAGGATGGAGATGTGAAAAAGTAAATCTGGTAAAATATTCATAGTATAATTTAGCTTATAAATACATGGGTGTTCACTGTACATTGAAATTTTTCTTAATAAAATGGAAAAATTTTACTGATGCCAGGGGCTCTGTCCATACATGCTTCAGTCATGTCTGACTCTTTGCCACCCTATGGACTATAGCCCATCAGGCCCTTCTGTCCATGGGATACTCCAGGCAAGAATACTGGAGTGGGTTGCCATGCCCTCCTGCAAGAGATCTTCCCAACCCAGGGATCAAACCCATGTCTCCTGCATTGGCAGATGGGTTCTTTACTGCTGGCACTACCTGGGAAGCCCCTAGAACCCTGACCTCAGATCAATTAAATCGGAACCCTTACTGGCAGGGCCTGTGCACCTATTTTTTAAGAACTTCAGGTGATGTTAGTGAGGTTGAATCTTGTGAGGAATTTGGCAGGAGTGACGAAGAAACAGAGAAAGGATATAAGAAAAATCTGGGGGGAAAAAATGCTGGAAAAAAGTCAGAGACCAGAAGACTGGATGGCCTCAGTGGGCTGTAAGGGAGAAAGCCAGACTGTGGGGGTCCCTTTAGACAGTGGGCTTCATCTGGTGGGAAAGAGGAAGTCTCTTCCGGAGGAAACCAGTTGTGGCCGTCAACATTTCAAGTGACCAGCCATCAGGATCAGCTACACAATTTGCAGGACCCCATGGGGGGAAAGCAATGTAGGATTCCTTATTTAAAAGTTGTTAGGAATTTCCAGATGGCCAGAGCAGAGCTTTAGTGTAAGCACAGCGCCTTTCTGAGAGAGCAGCCCTGAGTGGCCACACAGGTCACATATCCGCAAAGCATGCAGTCCTGGTAGAATGAACCACCACAGCGCTTCCTGTGCTGTGAGACTTTCACTGCTAAAATCGGGAGGTTAGTTAGTTACTGTTAGTTGCTCAATCGTGTCTGACTCTTTGCAGCCCCATGGACTGTAGCCCACCAGGCTCCTCTCTCCATGGAATTCTCCAATCAAGAATACTGGAGTGGGTTGCCATTTCCTCCTCCAGGGGAATCTTCCCAAGCCGGGTCTCCTGCATTGCAGACAAACTCTTTACCTTTTGAGCCAACAGGGAAGCCCCAAACCAGGACAGATGTGCAGCAAACCAGGTCTATTGATCACCCTACGAAGACTGAGATTCAGAGAAGAATGTCTAGATCCTAACACTTCCGGCTCACCATTCATTACCTCTGAGCCTTCATCTTCCCTCCTGCAAAGTGGCAGCAGTGATGTTGGCCCTGCGCACCTCCTTAGTTCTGGTCAGAATGAATCTTTTCTGTGAAGTGTGTATTATTTTTGAAGGTTCTGAAAAGGGCTTCTGGGAGAACTGACCTGGCAGCTGAGGGAATGTTGGTTTAGAAAGGGACAGATGATCCAGCCTCACCTGGCTGTGGGAGGGGCTGATGCCCAGTTCTGAGGTTCCGTGGAACAGGTAGACAGCACCCTGGTTCTCCTGCTCTCCTGGGGCCCCAATGGCCACATCCGCCAGCCTGTCCCCATTCACATCCCCTAGTGCCGTCAGGGCTACCCCGAAGCGGCCCCAGGGGTGGCCCGGCTCCCCTCGTAGGACAGCATCACACTTCCACTTAGCTCTCTGCAGAACAAAAATAGTGTCAGGTCCCAGCCCAGGCGACCCCTCCATCCCACAGCCAGACCCCACCCAGCCCGGGTCTCATCACTACTCACCCCCCGGGGAAAGGGGCACACAGACACCTGGCCCCCTCGCATCTGCTCATAAAAATGAGGGGCCCCGATGAGGACCAAGTCGGGGCTGCCATCTCTGTTGACATCCACAGAGCAGAGGGAGGCCCCAAAGTAGGAGCCGATCTGAAAGAGATAAGGCCAAGATCACATACCTCTTCCCACCTAAAACAGGGCATGAGAGCTTTCTCCCTGGGACTCAAAATCACGCCTGCTGAGGAAGGCCCTTTGGAGTGGATGAGATCCTCTCCCTGTTTCATGATCAATCCTTGTTTGAATGTACTGCCAGCTGAAGAGCCTGTTATAGAGTTGATGGGCAGTGGTGAGGATTCACCCCAAACCGTGTTCCAGGGAGATGATTAAGGTAGCAAAGAAGTTGGATTTGAAAATACAGACAGGGGCTTCCCTGGTAGTCCAGTAGTTAAGAATCCACCTTCCAATGAAGAGAAAGCAGGTTCCATCCCCGGTCGGGGAACCAAGGTCCCACATGCTGTGGGACAACTAAGTCTGAGTACCATAACTACTGAGGCTGCTCACCACAGCTAGAGAGAAGCCTGCTCCTGCGAGCAAGAGTCCTCGAGCAGCTATGAAATATGCCATGCACTGCAACTAAGTCCTGGAGCAGCCAAAAATAAAATAAATTTTTTTAATTAAGAAAAAAAGAAAATATGGAGAGAAAAGCCTGGAAGACCACACGGGATATCCTTTCAATATGTTGGAAGTCTTTAGGGGGGGTAACTCAAAGTTGGCAGTCTGGCTAATAAGGAATCGACTGGCTTGGATTAAAAATAACTATTGTTACAGGAATTTTTTTTGCATGATATTGACAAATAATGTATACATTTTAAAAGAGTTTTAAAATATGTTCCAAAAATAGCAAGATATGTTCTCTGTAAATGGGTAGACTTCCTCCATAGAAATCACCCATTTAGTCATTCCTTCAACAAACAAAGGGTTGCTCTTTGCTGAGTGTGAGGCTGGATAGTGGAGACGGTGCCTTCAAGGCTTTCAGTTCAGGAGGTTGGAAGGGAGAACAGTACCAGATAAAAGGGAGATGTATATGGAAATTTCTAATTTGTGGGGCAAGTTCAAGGAAGGAAAAGTGAAGATGGCATCAAGACAGTGACTCACTACTGTCTGATTTCTGCCCCGCACACCTCTGAGGGAAGCCTCCTGATAGTCCGTGTATGTGCATGCTGCTGCTGCTAAGTCGCTTCAGTCATGTCCGACCCTGTGCGACCCCAGAGATGGCAGCCCACCAGGCTCCGCCATCCCTGGGATTCTCCAGGCAAGAATGCATGCTAAGTCCCTTCAATTGTGTCCGACTCTTTGCGACCCTATGGATACAGCATCACACTTCCACTTAGCTCTCTGCAGAACAAAAATAGTGTCAGGTCCCAGCCCAGGCGACCCCTCCATCCCACAGCCAGACCCCACCCAGCCCGGGTCTCATCACTACTCACCCCCCGGGGAAAGGGGCACACAGACACCTGGCCCCCTCGCATCTGCTCATAAAAATGAGGGGCCCCGATGAGGACCAAGTCGGGGCTGCCATCTCTGTTGACATCCACAGAGCAGAGGGAGGCCCCAAAGTAGGAGCCGATCTGAAAGAGATAAGGCCAAGATCACATACCTCTTCCCACCTAAAACAGGGCATGAGAGCTTTCTCCCTGGGACTCAAAATCACGCCTGCTGAGGAAGGCCCTTGGAGTGGATGAGATCCTCTCCCTGTTTCATGATCAATCCTTGTTTGAATGTACTGCCAGCTGAAGAGCCTGTTATAGAGTTGATGGGCAGTGGTGAGGATTCACCCCAAACCGTGTTCCAGGGAGATGATTAAGGTAGCAAAGAAGTTGGATTTGAAAATACAGACAGGGGCTTCCCTGGTAGTCCAGTAGTTAAGAATCCACCTTCCAATGAAGAGAAAGCAGGTTCCATCCCCGGTCGGGGAACCAAGGTCCCACATGCTGTGGGACAACTAAGTCTGAGTACCATAACTACTGAGGCTGCTCACCACAGCTAGAGAGAAGCCTGCTCCTGCGAGCAAGAGTCCTCGAGCAGCTATGAAATATGCCATGCACTGCAACTAAGTCCTGGAGCAGCCAAAAATAAAATAAATTTTTTTAATTAAGAAAAAAAGAAAATATGGAGAGAAAAGCCTGGAAGACCACACGGGATATCCTTTCAATATGTTGGAAGTCTTTAGGGGGGGTAACTCAAAGTTGGCAGTCTGGCTAATAAGGAATCGACTGGCTTGGATTAAAAATAACTATTGTTACAGGAATTTTTTTTGCATGATATTGACAAATAATGTATACATTTTAAAAGAGTTTTAAAATATGTTCCAAAAATAGCAAGATATGTTCTCTGTAAATGGGTAGACTTCCTCCATAGAAATCACCCATTTAGTCATTCCTTCAACAAACAAAGGGTTGCTCTTTGCTGAGTGTGAGGCTGGATAGTGGAGACGGTGCCTTCAAGGCTTTCAGTTCAGGAGGTTGGAAGGGAGAACAGTACCAGATAAAAGGGAGATGTATATGGAAATTTCTAATTTGTGGGGCAAGTTCAAGGAAGGAAAAGTGAAGATGGCATCAAGACAGTGACTCACTACTGTCTGATTTCTGCCCCGCACACCTCTGAGGGAAGCCTCCTGATAGTCCGTGTATGTGCATGCTGCTGCTGCTAAGTCGCTTCAGTCATGTCCGACCCTGTGCGACCCCAGAGATGGCAGCCCACCAGGCTCCGCCATCCCTGGGATTCTCCAGGCAAGAATGCATGCTAAGTCCCTTCAATTGTGTCCGACTCTTTGCGACCCTATGGATTGCAGCTCACCACGCTCCTCTCTCGATGCAGAGGAGACTCTTGCCTGGATTCCCCAGGAGATCTTAATAGATTCTTGCCTGGATTATTCAGGCAAGAATACTGGAATGGGTTGCCATGCCCTCCTCCAGGGGATCTTCTCCACTCAGGGATCGAACTCATATCTCCTGTGTTTCTTGCACTGCAGGAGGATTCTTTACTGCTGAGCCATCAGGGAAACCCCACCACCACGCCCCCGCCTCCTCCCCCATAGTTTAATAAAGGCATTTAAGCTTCATCATAAAGTCAATAGGATTTTTTTTTTTTTTTGCTTTTAGGTCAAGTTTATTGGGTATAATTTCCACATAATAAAATTCAACCTTTTTACTATAGTTTTATGAGCTTTGACAAACACATAAAGTCATGTAATCACCACGATGGTCAAGATTCAGGACAGTTTCTTCACCCTCAAAATATTCCTTTTGCCATAATCAACCTCTTTCCTCAGTCATCAGCCCCTGGCAACCACTGATCTGTTTTCTGTCCCTATAGTTTTGCCTTTTCCAGAACATTATATAAAGGGAATTATACAGTAGGTAGCTTTTCAGATCTGGCTTCTTTCAATGAGAGTAAGCATTTGGGATTCATCCATGTTGTTGTATGTATCATTAATTTGTTCTGACTTATTTCTGACCAGTATTCCATTGTACAGACGAACCACAGTTTGTTTATCCGTTCCTCAGTTGAGGGATATTCGGGTTGATTCCAACTTGGGGCATTTATGAATAAAGCCACTAGAAACATTTATACATAGGTTTTCATGTGAATGTCTATTTTTATTTCTCCCGGATAGATACCTAAGAGTGTTATGGCAACTGTATATTGAACTTTATAAGATACTGATGAACTTTTCCAAAGTAGTCATTTTTCCAGTGTCATTTTTCCATTCCAACAGCAATGTATGGGTATTTTAGTTGCCACACATCCTTGCCAGTACTTGATGTTGCAAGTTTATTTCTTTTTTATGGTAATCATACTAATAGGTATGCAATTGTATCTCACTATGATTTTAATTTGCATTTCTGTGATGATTTAATAATATGGGACATTCTTTCCTGTGCTTATTTGCCACTCACATATCTTCTTTGGTTAAGTGTCTGTTCAAATATTCTGCTTATTTTTTAATTGAATTATTTGACTTCTTGTTGAGTTTTGAGAATCCTTTATGTATTCTGGATATAAGTCTTTTGTCAGATATGTAATTTTATTTCAAATATGTCATTTTTAAAAGGGAAGGAAAATTTGCAAATATTTTCTTCTAGTCTGTAGCTTATCTGTTCATTCTCTTAATAATCAGAGCAAAACTTTTCTTAGTTATCATTTTTTTTCTTTATGGGCCATGTTTTCAGTGTTATATCTAAGAATTCTTCGACTAATGCATGGTCACAAAAATTTTCTCCTAATGTTTTCTTTCACAAGTATAATAGTTTTAGATTTTACACTTAGCTCTATAATCTATTTTGAATTAATCTTAACATGGATCAGTTGACAAGATATGTCAACTGATATGTCAACTGTGTAGAAGGTTTTGTTTTCTTACTATGGGTGTCAATTGTTTCAGCACCATTGAACTCTCCATTGAATTATCTTTGTGTCATTATTGACAAGCAATTGACTATATATGTATCAGTTTACTTGAGGCCTATTCTGTTTCTCTCATATTCCTGCCACACTGTTCTGCTTACTGCAACTTTTACAGGAAGTCTTAAAATTCAGGTAGTCTATGAATCTTCCACTAAATACGTAATAGTATTTACCCAATGATGCTAAAGCTGAAACTCCAGTACTCCTCATGCGAAGAGCTAACTCACTGGAAAAGATTCTGATGCTGGGAAGGATTGGGGGCAGGAGGAGAAGGGGACAACAGAGAATGAGATGGCTGGATGGCATCACAGACTCGATGGACGTGAGTCTAAGTGAACTCCGGGAGATGGTGATGGACAGGGAGGCCTGGCGTGCTGCGATTCATGGGGTCGCAGAGTCGGACACGAACAGAAGATCTTTTTCAAATCTGTTTTGAATATTTACTTTCTTTGATTTTTTTCATATAAATCTTAGAACCAGCTCATTAATTCTACAAATAAATTAGAATTTTGATTGGCCTTGTGTTGCACCTATAGATCAACTTGAGAAGTAACACCTTAGCAATACTGAGTCTTCCAATCCATGAACACAGTATATCTTTCCGTTTATTTAGGTCTTTGATTTCTCTCATCAGTGTTTTATACATTTCAGGATAAAGATACTGTACACATTTTATTAGATTTATACCTAAGTATTTCATGGTCTGGGCTTCCCAGGTGGTGCTAATAGAAAAGAACCCACCTGTCAGTGCAGGAGATTCAGGAGACACAGGTTCAATCCCTGGGTTGGGAAGATCCCCTGGAGAAGTAAATGGCAACCCACTCCAGTATTCTTGCCTGGAGAATCCCATGGACAGAGGAGCCTGGCAGGCTACAGTTCATAGGGCCGCAAAGAGTTGGACATGACCGAAGCAACTTTGCATGTATGCATGCATTTCATGGTCTTTGGTGCTACTGTAAATGATGCCTTTTTTTTTTTTAATTTAAATTTCCAAATATTCATTGCAGGCCTAGAAACACAACTGATTTTTACATGTTGGTCTTGTATCCTCAGAAATTACTGAAATAACTTATTAGTTACATAATTTTTTAATAGATTCTTTGGGACTTCCCAGGCAAACAGTCATATCATTGATAAATAGAGACAGCTTTATTTTTTCCTTTCCGTTCGGCATGCTCTTTTTTCTTTTCTTGTCTTATTGCCCTGCTATGTCTTCCAGTATGATATCGAATAGGAGTGGTGAAAGTGGATATTTTTGCCTCATTTCCAATTAGGAAAAAATTCTCTTCTACTTTTAAATATGAATGCTAGTTGTAGGTTGCTGTTGTTGTTGTTTTTTAATGTTCCTTCTCAGGTTGAAGAAGTTCCTTTTAATTCCTAATTTGCAGGGAACATCATGAAAGCATGTATTTTGTCAAATTCTTTTCCATATCTGTTAAGATTATTACATTTTTCTTCTCTAGTCTGTTGTTATGGTGAATTACATTGACTTTTTTTTCCAGAATGGCGCTTCTAAATTGAGATAAAATTTACATTACAAAATTCATCTTTTTAAAGTATAAAATTTAGGTGGGTTCTAGTATATTCACAATGTTATGTAACCATTACCATGAATTCCAAAATATTTTATCACCCCAGGAAGAAGCCCTATATCTGTTAAAAATCACTCCCAATCTGCCCCCCTTCCCCCATATCTATATCCAGGCAACCACTAATCTACTTTCTGGCTCAATGAATTTGTCTACTCTGGATATTTCAGGTGAATTAAATCATACAATATGTAGTCTTTTGTGGCTGGCTTTTAAAATTTTGCATAAAGTTTTCAAAGTTTATCCATGTTGTAGTGTGATCAACACTGCATACTTTTTATGGCTAAATAGTATCTACTATATGATATACCCCATCTTGTTTACCTATTCATAAGTTGATGAACATCCAGGTTCCTTCCACATTTTAACTATTATGAATAATGCTGCTATGAACAGTCATGTATAAGCTTTAGTTTGAACAACTGTTTTCATTCTGGGAAAGGGTATACACCTAGGAGCAAAATTTCTGAGTCATATTGTAAACCTAGGGGCTTCCCCAGTGGCTCAGTGGAAAACAATCCACTTGCCAATGCAGGAGACTGGGATTCAATCCCTGTGTTGAGAAGAACCCCTGAAGGAGATGGTAACCCACTCCAGTATTCCTGCCTGGGAAATCCTACGGACAGGGAAACCTGGCAGGCTACAGTCCATGGGGGAGTCACAAAAGAGTCAGGCATGACTGAGCAACTAAATGACTAAACAACAACAACGGTAAATCGATTGCTAACTTAAACTGCCAAACTGTGTTCCATAGGAGCTGCATTATTTTACATTCCCAGCAGCAAAGTATGAAGGTTTCAATTTCTCTACATTCTCGCCAACATATGTTATCTTTCATATTTTTTTTTCTTTTAAATAGCCTTTCTAGTGCTATCTCTATTGTGGTTTTTGACTTACATTTCCTTAATGACTAGTAATGTCAAACATCTTTTCATGTTCTTATTGGCCATTTGTATATCTTACCTGAAGAAAAATCTATCTGAATCCTTTGCCCATTTTTAAATGAGGTTGTCTTTTTATTGTTGAGCTGTAGAAGTTCTTTATATATTCTAAATACCAGATCTTTATCAGATATATGACTTGGAAATAGTTTCTCCCATTCTTTTCATTTTCTTTACAGTGTAATTTGATGCTCAAAGGTTTTTAATTTAATGAAGTCCAGCTTACCTATTTTATATTTGCTTGTGTTTATGGTGGAATGTTCAAAAACTCATTGCCAAATCTAAGGTTATAGAAAATCACCTAAGAATCCCTCTAACAGGGTTATAGCTTTTATTCTTAATTTAGGTTTTTGATCCTTTTTTAATTAATTTTGTATATTGTGAAGTAAGGATCCAAATTTATCCATTTGCAAATGGATATCCAGTTAACCCAGCATCTTTGTTGAAAATCTTTTTTTCCTTAGTGAATGAACTTGATACTTGTGTTGAAAATCAACTGGCCATAGTTATATGGGCTTATTTCTGGACTCTCAATTCTATTCCGTTGATCTATAGGTCTGTCCTTAGCTGTACCATCCTGTCTTGATTAACTTTAAAGTAAGCCCCAAATTGGAAACTGTGACTCCTCCAACTTAATTCTTCTTTTTCAAGATTATTTTGGCTACTGTGGGTCTCTTGCATTTTCATATGAACTTTAGAATCAGTTGGCCCATTTTTGCGACATTGCTGAACAAGCCCTATGTTCCTGGGATAAACTACACTTGGTCATAATGTATTATTCTTTTTATAGATTGCTGAATTCAAGTTGCTAACACTTTCTTAAAAACAGTTTTTGCAGGGGTGATATTCAAAATATTGAATTCCTAGGACTGCTAAGGCAGCAACCACAGGCTTAGCTGAAGTAGGTCCTAGAAGTCTTCTGAGTCAGGTCAATAGTTGCTAGATTATGGCGAAGTTCAAAGAGTACTGGGTGAGGGGACCAGAGTACATGGTGGGGGTAGGGAGAGAGAAGGGGGAGAATGTCCCAACGAAGCAGCTACTTATTGACAGATATAGAATTATTTCAATATTTTAATAACTATTATGGTTTACTTGTTAGAAAAAGTGAAAGTGTTAATCACTCAGTCAGGTCCCACTCTTTGTGACCCCAAGGATCAAACTTGGGTCTCTCGCATTGCAGGCAGATTCTTTACCTTCTGAGCCATCAAGGAAGCTCATCCTAGTTATGGACTGATCAAATGCCAGTTTTGTGTACAGACAGACATGTAGAGAGCTCTGGACAGGTCAAATGTTGGTATTTACTACTATCAGGAAAATGAGGACACAATATTCTCAAATGCAAGTTTGTCCCAAAGTTGGTCCACTGCTCTCTAGCTTAAAGTCCTCTGAAATCTGCTTTACAAAACTCTGCCACACCTTATATGTATGACTGAATCCCTTTGCTGTCTACCTGAAACTATCAAATATTGGTAATCAGCTATACTCCAATACAAAACAAAAAGTTTAATTAAAAAAAAAATACTCTGCCCCATTGGCACCTGGTGATGCCCATCCTGGAAGCCTTTAGTCCCCAGGGTACTTCTGTTGGTACATCCGTGCCCCACACACTTGGCACTCACCTGGCTTCCCTTGATTTCAGCGTTTTTCTCCCAAACACCTGCATTCTGTCTGAATATCACCACCAGGCCGATGTGCTGATATCGAGGTGCTCCCAGAAACAAGTTTTGCACCCGGTTCCGCGAGGTGACTTCAGCAGCATAACCTGAAGATGATGAATTAAGAGGAGAAAGTGCTTTCCCTCAGAGGCTCTGCCCCCACCAACAGGACTGTCCTGTGAGTGGGGGCAACCGTGAGTGGTTGTGAGATTGGGATAACTGAACCCAGCACTCGATTCTTCTTCATTTGTTGTTGTTGGTAGTGGAGTTATTGTTTAGTCACTAAGTCATATCCAACTGTTTTTGACTCCATGAACTGTAACCCGCCAGGCTCCTCTGTCCAAGGGATTCTCCAAGCAAGAATACTGGAGTGGGTTGCCATTTCTTTCTCCACAGCATCTTCCCAACCCAGGGATTGGACCCAAGTCTCCTGCATTGGCAGACAGATTCTCTACCTCTGAGTCACCAGGGAAGCCCATTCCTCTTCATTAGCATAATTAAAATGAAGTTTTGATATTTATGTCTTAAACCTATCCCAAGAGCCTGTGAAAGATCCAAAGACATCTACACTGGTTGAATTATGCCATATCCTGACCCCTTCTTAGAGTAACTCTGCCCTCTCTACTTACCCAAGTAAGCATCATTCATGTCTGAATCTATCCTGCTTGTATTGATGAAGGTGATTTTATCCTTTGATGTATGCAGAAAGGCTCCACCAGCCCAGTCAAACTCCCCACAGCACTCAGCAAGGGACCATCCTGGGAAAGAAGGTAGAATAAGATTAAGAAATCTAGAGCTTCAGTGCCATCAAAATCCCAATAGCATTCTTCACAGAAATAGAACAAACAATCCTAAAATTTGTATGGAATCACAAAAGATCCCAAATAACCAAAGCATTTTGAGAAAAAGGACAAGTTAGAGGCATCACACGTCCTGGATTCAAACTATATTGCAAAGCTATAGTAATCAAAACAGTATGATATTGTCATAAAAATAGACACATAAGTCAATGGAACAGAATAGAGAACCATTTATATATGTATGTATATAAACCCATACATATGTTGTTCTTATGTACTGTGGGCTTCCCTGACAGCTCAGTGGTAAAGAGTCTGCCTGCACTGCAGGGGACATGGGTTCAATCCCTGAGTTGGGAAGATCCTCTAGAGAAGGAAATGGCAATCCACTCCAGTATTCTTATCTGGGAAATCTCATGGACAGAGGAGCCTTGTAGGCTAAAGTCCATGGGGTCACAGAAGAGTTGGACATGACTTACTGAATTTACAACAAAGGAGAGAATAATATACAGAGGTAAAAAGATAGTCTCTTCAATAAATGTTTTGGAAAAATTAGACAGCCACATGCGAAAGAATGAACCTGGACCGGCATTTTACACTATTCATAAAGATCAATTCAGAATAGATTAAAGACTTGAACATAAGGTCAGAAACCATAAAACACCAAGAAGAAAACATAGGTAGTAATCTCCTTGACATCAGTCTTGGCAATGATTGTTTGAACTTAACACCAAAAACAAAATAAGCAGTGAGACTACATTAACTAAAAAGCTTCTGCATAGCAAAGGAAACCAACAACAAAATTAAAAGGTAACCTATAGAGCAGGAGAAAATATTTTCAAATAATATATCATATATCTATATTTGGGTTAATACCCAAAATATATAAAGAACTCAAACAACTCAAAAGTTTGTTTTAAAACCTGACTTTAAAATGGGCAGATCTGAAAAGACATTTTTCCAAAGAAGACATACAGATGGCTAAGACGCACATGAAAAAAAAATGCTCAACATCACTAATCATCAAGAAAATGCAAACCAAAAGCACAATGAGCTGTCACTTCACACCTGTTGGAATGGCTGTCATCACAAACAGAAGAAATAAGTGTTGCTGAGGATGTGAAGAAAAAGGAAACTTATACACAGCTGGTGGAAAAGTAATTGGAACAGCCACTACGGAAAAGAGTAAGGAGGCGCCTCAAAAATTTTAAATTAAAACTACTACGATCCCAGCAATCATACTTCTGGGTAAATATCCAAAAGAAATGAAAATACGAACTTGTAAAGGTACTTCCCTGGTGGTTCAGTGGTTAAGAATCCTCCTGCCAATGTAGGGGACACAAGTTCAATCCCTGGTCTGGGACAGTCCCACATACTGTAGAGCAACTAAGCCCGTGCACCTCAGGTACTGAAGCCCATGCGCCTAGAGCCCATGCTCTGCAACGAGAGAAGCCCCTGCAAGGAGGAGCCTGTGCCCTGCAACTAGAGAGGAGCCCCCACTCTCAGAGGAGCCCCCACTCACCACAACTAGAGAAAGCCCGTGTGCAGCGATGAAGACCCAGCACATAAATAAATTAGCTCTTAAATGATGCTACTGAACTTGCTTTCAAAGCAGAAACAGACTCACAGACATAGAAAACACATTTATGATTACCAAAGAGGAAAGTGGGAGAAGAGATAAATTAGGAAATTGGGATTTATAGAGACACATTGCTCCATGACCAACCTAGACAGCATATTGAAAAGCAGAGACATTATTTTGCCAACAAAGGTCCATCTAGTCAAGGCTATGGTTTTTCCAGTGGTCATGTATGGATGCGAGAGTTGGACTGTGAAGAAAGCTGAGTGCCAAAGAATTGATGTTTTTGAACTGTGGTGTTGGAGAAGACTCCTGAGAGTCCCTTGGACTGCAAGGAGATCCAACCAGTCCATTCTAAAGGAGATCAGTCCTGGGATTTCTTTGGAAGGAATGATGTTAAAGCTGAAACTCTAGTACTTTGGCCACCTCATGCAAAGAGTTGACTCATTGGAAAAGACTGTGATGCTGGGAAGGACTGGGGGCAGGAGAAGAAGGGGATGACAGAGGATGAGATGGCTGGATGGCATCACTGACTCAATGGACGTGAGTCTGAGTGAACTCCGGGAGTTGGTGATGGACAGGGAGGCCTGGCGTGCTGCGATTCATGGAGTCACAGAGTCACACACAACTGAACGACTGAACTGAACTACTGTATATAAAACAGATGAACAACAAGGTCCTACTGTATAGCACACAAAACTGTATTCAATATCTTATTATAGACTATAATGGAAAAGAATATGAAAAGGAATAAAATATATATATATATACATATATATATATATATATATATGAGAGAGAGAGAACTGAATCACTTTGCTGTACACCAGAAATTAATACAACACTGTAAATTAGCCATACTTCAATTTTAAGAAAAGAAAAAAAGATGTACCTCCCAACAGGTATCCATCACTGAGAATAGCCCTCAAACGTTTGCACTTCTTCCACTTTGTCTCACCTCTCAGTTCCAATTAAACAAAAGGCCACTTACGGAGGTGAAGGCAGCGCTGAAACCTTCCTGAGACATCTCAAATTCAAAGGAACTGGTACTTCCTGTCTGCGTACCTGTGAAGAAAAAAACACTCTACATTAAAGAAAGCAGAAGAACTGAGAACAGGGGCTAGAAACTCAAATGCTATAGCAGCCAGACAAAAGGAGCCTCAGATGAGAGCCATACAACCCACTCCCCTTATTTTTACATTTCCTCTGTTACGCTTTTGTTTTTCATTTAAGTTACAGTTAATCTATAATATTAATATCAGTTTCAGGTGAACAGCATAGTGATTCAGTATTTTCGCAGATTATCCTCCTTTATAGGTTATTACAAGATAATGGCTGTAATTTATATCTTTGTTGCTTATCTAGCCGTATTGCTGTTGTTCAGTCACTAAGTTGTGTCCAACTCTTAGCACCCTCATAAATTGCACCACAGTTTATGGTTTCTCTGTCCTTCACTATCTCCTTGAGTTTGCTCAGATTCATCTCCACTGAGTCTGTGATGCCCTCCAACCATCTTATCCTCTGTCACTCCTTTCTCCTGCCCTCAATCTTCCCCAGCATCAGGGTCTTTCCAATGAGTCAGCTCTTCACATCAGGCGGTCAAAGTATTAGAGTTTCAGCTTCAGTATCAGTCCTTCCAGTGAATTTTCAGAGTTGATTCCCTTTAGGTTTGATCTCCTTGCTGTCCAAGGGACTCCCAAGAGTCTTCTCCAGTACCACAATTCAAAAGCACCAATTCTTTGGTGCTCAGCCTTCTTTATGATCCAATTCCCACACGACTACTAGAAAAACCATAGCTTTGACTATATGGACCATTGTCGGCATGTGTCCCCTTTCTAATATTTATTTTTATTTCTTCGGCTGCACTGGGTCTTAGATATGGATGCAGGATCCAGTTCCCTGACCAGGGATCAAACCTCAGCTCCCAGGATTGGGAACATGGAGTCTTAACCAGTAGACCACCAAGGAAGGCCGCATATGCCCCTTTTAAAGGGATGGTGGCTATTTGGTTCCAGCTATTTTTTGTCCAGTGGGTATATAGTCCTCAAGGTGTATAATCTTCCAAATTTTCAAGAGAAACCATAAATTCAGACTGTATGTGAACATTCCCCCAATTTTTAAATTCTTTCCTTCAACAAACATTTATTGAACATGCTTCATGCACCAGGTATTATTCTAAGCACCGGAGATACAGCAGTGAACCAAACAGACAAATGTTGGCAACACAGCCAAATCTGGGGAAAATACCACATGGGATTTGTCTCCCCTACCCTCTAATTTTTCAGCCTGTAGCCAAGACTTGCAAAATTAGATCTTTCTATTTTAAAGAAATGGAGTGAGAAGCCAGAGTTGTTGAGAACTGGAGGAAGAACAGAGTTGATGATTAGGGTCAGAATGCCAAGGGTTAGGAGGTCCTTGTTTCTAGAGGGAAATATGTGTTTGGGGGTAAGGGGCTGCCTTTGGAGCTGCTCCAGGACTATAAAACCTTAGCTTACCCTCAATCGCAAAGATCTTTTCCTGAAGCTGGTTCTGAATGGTCTTCAGCGCTTCGAAATTATTCACCTGGAACACGTGATCAGCAGGCGGCTTAGATGCAATAGTATCGAGCTCCTTTCGAGAGTTCTCATTGTTAAAGGCATCTCCCACCTGTTACCAAAAAACAGAGGTCGAATCAGACAATTTCTGGAAGTAGCACTCTCCTCCAGCAAAAAAAATTCTACAGGAAACGAATCTGAAAATATCTGTCCAAGGAAGGAATGTACCAGAAGGCCCCAGGGACAGGGCTGCCAGGTACGGTAGAGCAGGTTGTACACTCTACATTCTGTCAAGGGGGAAACTGGGGCTGAAATTCAGCCTTTGGTGCATTTTCTGTGCCATGCCTCCTGGCATGGAACTGACCTGTTTTTGAGGACAGGGAGCTTTCTCCTTCATATGAAGTTGTTTCCCACTTGGCAAGCCAGGGACCCCAGATGATACATCTTTCTATGTCATACAAAATACTGTAGTAGTTTGATGACACTGATGCCCCCAACCTTTACCCCTTCCTGTACCCAAGCCCTTTCCCCAAAGCTTTGCTGTGCCCTCCTCCTCCTGGCAGAATATTCTGCTCCATTCATTGTCTCTGGGCTCTGCCACATGTATTGCTTTAGCTCTCAGATGTTATCACACGTGATACAGAGGCTTGAAAAAATGCTTGCAACATTTCTACTTGCTCTTTTTTCCCTCTGCTTTCACCATGAGAACATGCCCAGGCTAGCCCACTGGAGGAAGAGACACATGGAACAGGGGCATCAAGTTACCCCAGCCCCAGGAGACAAACAAGGCAACCCTCAGACATGGAGGGAGCCTAGTCAAGATCAGCAGAGCCACCAACCAGCCTGCAGCTGATTACAGACCCGTGAGTGAGTCCAGCTGGGACCAGAAAAACAGCCCAGCCTGACGGACAGACTCGCTTACCATTTTAAGCCACTGAATGTTGGGGTCATTTGTTACACAGCATCAATTGCAACAATTGTTCACTGAGACAGGTGCATCTGTGCTAGCAGATTACCCTGGCCCCATTTTGACTTTATTGATGCTTGCAAGTTCAAAGGAGGGTGTGTTTGAGTAGAAACCCACACAAGTATCAAGTCAGAGAGCCACATTTCCTACCCCAATGACGTAGCGAATGATCCCTTTTCTATCAGCTTCAGGGATGACATCCTTATACTCCAAAGAATCGAGATATTTTTCCCCATCTGTGATGACGATCATGATCTTAAGGGCATGATTCCGGGCTCCATTGCTGCTGTGAAACAGTTCTCTTCTATCCAGGGTAAAGGAGAGAAAAGTCAAATTCGAGCAGACAGAGAGATGCGCTTAATAACTACTGTATAGCACACAAAACTGTATTCAATATCTTATTATAGACTATAATGGAAAAGAATATGAAAAGGAATAAAATATATATATATATACATATATATATATATATATATATGAGAGAGAGAGAACTGAATCACTTTGCTGTACACCAGAAATTAATACAACACTGTAAATTAGCCATACTTCAATTTTAAGAAAAGAAAAAAAGATGTACCTCCCAACAGGTATCCATCACTGAGAATAGCCCTCAAACGTTTGCACTTCTTCCACTTTGTCTCACCTCTCAGTTCCAATTAAACAAAAGGCCACTTACGGAGGTGAAGGCAGCGCTGAAACCTTCCTGAGACATCTCAAATTCAAAGGAACTGGTACTTCCTGTCTGCGTACCTGTGAAGAAAAAAACACTCTACATTAAAGAAAGCAGAAGAACTGAGAACAGGGGCTAGAAACTCAAATGCTATAGCGCCAGACAAAAGGAGCCTCAGATGAGAGCCATACAACCCACTCCCCTTATTTTTACATTTCCTCTGTTACGCTTTTGTTTTTCATTTAAGTTACAGTTAATCTATAATATTAATATCAGTTTCAGGTGAACAGCATAGTGATTCAGTATTTTCGCAGATTATCCTCCTTTATAGGTTATTACAAGATAATGGCTGTAATTTATATCTTTGTTGCTTATCTAGCCGTATTGCTGTTGTTCAGTCACTAAGTTGTGTCCAACTCTTAGCACCCTCATAAATTGCACCACAGTTTATGGTTTCTCTGTCCTTCACTATCTCCTTGAGTTTGCTCAGATTCATCTCCACTGAGTCTGTGATGCCCTCCAACCATCTTATCCTCTGTCACTCCTTTCTCCTGCCCTCAATCTTCCCCAGCATCAGGGTCTTTCCAATGAGTCAGCTCTTCACATCAGGCGGTCAAAGTATTAGAGTTTCAGCTTCAGTATCAGTCCTTCCAGTGAATTTTCAGAGTTGATTCCCTTTAGGTTTGATCTCCTTGCTGTCCAAGGGACTCCCAAGAGTCTTCTCCAGTACCACAATTCAAAAGCACCAATTCTTTGGTGCTCAGCCTTCTTTATGATCCAATTCCCACACGACTACTAGAAAAACCATAGCTTTGACTATATGGACCATTGTCGGCATGTGTCCCCTTTCTAATATTTATTTTTATTTCTTCGGCTGCACTGGGTCTTAGATATGGATGCAGGATCCAGTTCCCTGACCAGGGATCAAACCTCAGCTCCCAGGATTGGGAACATGGAGTCTTAACCAGTAGACCACCAAGGAAGGCCGCATATGCCCCTTTTAAAGGGATGGTGGCTATTTGGTTCCAGCTATTTTTTGTCCAGTGGGTATATAGTCCTCAAGGTGTATAATCTTCCAAATTTTCAAGAGAAACCATAAATTCAGACTGTATGTGAACATTCCCCCAATTTTTAAATTCTTTCCTTCAACAAACATTTATTGAACATGCTTCATGCACCGGTATTATTCTAAGCACCGGAGATACAGCAGTGAACCAAACAGACAAATGTTGGCAACACAGCCAAATCTGGGGAAAATACCACATGGGATTTGTCTCCCCTACCCTCTAATTTTTCAGCCTGTAGCCAAGACTTGCAAAATTAGATCTTTCTATTTTAAAGAAATGGAGTGAGAAGCCAGAGTTGTTGAGAACTGGAGGAAGAACAGAGTTGATGATTAGGGTCAGAATGCCAAGGGTTAGGAGGTCCTTGTTTCTAGAGGGAAATATGTGTTTGGGGGTAAGGGGCTGCCTTTGGAGCTGCTCCAGGACTATAAAACCTTAGCTTACCCTCAATCGCAAAGATCTTTTCCTGAAGCTGGTTCTGAATGGTCTTCAGCGCTTCGAAATTATTCACCTGGAACACGTGATCAGCAGGCGGCTTAGATGCAATAGTATCGAGCTCCTTTCGAGAGTTCTCATTGTTAAAGGCATCTCCCACCTGTTACCAAAAAACAGAGGTCGAATCAGACAATTTCTGGAAGTAGCACTCTCCTCCAGCAAAAAAAATTCTACAGGAAACGAATCTGAAAATATCTGTCCAAGGAAGGAATGTACCAGAAGGCCCCAGGGACAGGGCTGCCAGGTACGGTAGAGCAGGTTGTACACTCTACATTCTGTCAAGGGGGAAACTGGGGCTGAAATTCAGCCTTTGGTGCATTTTCTGTGCCATGCCTCCTGGCATGGAACTGACCTGTTTTTGAGGACAGGGAGCTTTCTCCTTCATATGAAGTTGTTTCCCACTTGGCAAGCCAGGGACCCCAGATGATACATCTTTCTATGTCATACAAAATACTGTAGTAGTTTGATGACACTGATGCCCCCAACCTTTACCCCTTCCTGTACCCAAGCCCTTTCCCCAAAGCTTTGCTGTGCCCTCCTCCTCCTGGCAGAATATTCTGCTCCATTCATTGTCTCTGGGCTCTGCCACATGTATTGCTTTAGCTCTCAGATGTTATCACACGTGATACAGAGGCTTGAAAAATGCTTGCAACATTTCTACTTGCTCTTTTTTCCCTCTGCTTTCACCATGAGAACATGCCCAGGCTAGCCCACTGGAGGAAGAGACACATGGAACAGGGGCATCAAGTTACCCCAGCCCCAGGAGACAAACAAGGCAACCCTCAGACATGGAGGGAGCCTAGTCAAGATCAGCAGAGCCACCAACCAGCCTGCAGCTGATTACAGACCCGTGAGTGAGTCCAGCTGGGACCAGAAAAACAGCCCAGCCTGACGGACAGACTCGCTTACCATTTTAAGCCACTGAATGTTGGGGTCATTTGTTACACAGCATCAATTGCAACAATTGTTCACTGAGACAGGTGCATCTGTGCTAGCAGATTACCCTGGCCCCATTTTGACTTTATTGATGCTTGCAAGTTCAAAGGAGGGTGTGTTTGAGTAGAAACCCACACAAGTATCAAGTCAGAGAGCCACATTTCCTACCCCAATGACGTAGCGAATGATCCCTTTTCTATCAGCTTCAGGGATGACATCCTTATACTCCAAAGAATCGAGATATTTTTCCCCATCTGTGATGACGATCATGATCTTAAGGGCATGATTCCGGGCTCCATTGCTGCTGTGAAACAGTTCTCTTCTATCCAGGGTAAAGGAGAGAAAAGTCAAATTCGAGCAGACAGAGAGATGCGCTTAATACCAGGGGAGGAACATCAGCAGTTACAGATGTAACTGGACCCTATCTAGAAGGTGCTTGTGCTCCCCTGGGACAAACACTGAGCTGTTGGTCCACCAAGATCTGGAAGGGCAGTAGAAGAACAGGAAAGTAGAAGGAAAAGAAGCCTTCATTGCTTTTATATTCTTTGGCATAGGGTGATTTTTTAAATTGAGTATTATTCCTTCTAAATTAAAAAGTTCATAGCTTATTTATGCCTTCATCACACCTCTCCTACTGGCTCTCCAGCTCATCTTCCTGTACTTTTGTCTCAACTCCCACCCTTGCCTCTAAACACACACACACACACACACACACACACACACACACACATATATATACCTATCAGAGAGAACTTTCCAAAACAAGATATGAGTACATCTCCTCACTGCTGAAAATGTCAATGGATCCATTGACTTTTCAGTTGCCTTGCTAACCCGGCCTCAATTGATCTTTCTACACTCTCTCCAGCCTTGCTCTCTCTCCCCCTAACCCCTGCCTTGTTGTTGTTGCTTAGTTGCCAGTCGTGCCCAGCTCTTTGCAACCCCATGGACCATAGCCCGCCAGGTTCCTTTGTCCAGGGATTTCCCAGGCAAGAACATGGGAGTGGGTTGCCATTTCCTTCTCCAGGGGATCTTCCCAACCCAGGGATGGAACACATGCCTCCTGCATTGGCATGCGGATTCTTTACCACTGAGCCACCAGAGAAGCCTTTACTCTCACCTTTACTCACAATTTGTATGTCGTGAACATACCAGGCACAGTCCCTCCTCCACACCTAACTCAAACTGCCCCATCCACTGGAAATACCCTCTACCCCAGCCCTTTCTGAACAATACCCTTTTATCCTGCAAAGCTCAGCCAAAAAAAAACCACACAAAAAAAACCCTCCTCCTTTCATCTTAAACAAAGAGGGAAGGGCTTACACTACTTTGCGGATCCCCGTGGCTGTGTGCGTCCTCCCGAACAGCTGACTTATTGGCCTCACCAGTAATTCTGGGACAGAGTTTCTCTTGAAATCATTGAAGGTGAAGTGAGTCCGGAAGTCATCCGAGTACTGCATCAGAGAGAACTGGAAACAGGTGCCTGGTGTTAGACTGGAGCAGGTGCCCCTCCTCCCACTTGGTTATCTCCCAGAAAGCTCTCCATAAATCCTGAAATACTCCAGGCTCCAAATTCCTCCAAATTCTGCCCCATCCCAGCCCTTTTGCCTCACCAGAAGGACAGCGATTGGCCATCAGCTCCCACTTCTCAGCACTAGAACTTAGCCAAAGATGACATATGGGTTTCATGTCCCACACCAACCCCTATCAATTACTGTGCCTGCTTTACAGAGGGCTGGAAAAAGACTGAAGCTGCATCCAGTCAGAGCAAGACAGCAAATCATGAAAGAAAATGCTGACCAACTGGCAATTTGGCACCATCTGGACAGGAAGTAGGACAGGACCCACCTTAGGCAGGCTGTTCCCTAACCTACCCATTTGCACTCACCAAAGTTTTGGACTTTTGGAGTTGACTCATCACAGTTGAGACAAACTTCTTCATCCGCTCAAAGTCTAGTGGGTTGATGCTACCAGAGCCATCAATCAAAAAGGCAATGTCACTGTCTTGCTGAGGGCACCCTGGGGGAAAGCAAAAAGAACTGATTAAGTACAAGAGACTTGAGTTCTTTCTTATTTTTCAATCAGCTGTCTGCTGAGCAATGAGAATGAAAGGTAGACAGGATGATAGCCTGCACCGAGCTAAAGAAAAACACGGGACACAGTGGCGTGGGAATCAGTTCATTCTGCTCAGGGCAGGGAAAGTAGACTTATCACAGATGCCTCATCAGTTCAGTTCAGTCGCTCAGTCGCATCCAACTCTTTGCGACCCCATGAATCGCAGCACGCCAGGCCTCCCTGTCCATCACCAACTCCTGGAGTTCACTCAAACTCACATCCATTGAGTCAGTGATGCCATCCAGCCATCTCATCCTATGTCGTCCCCTTCTCCTCCTGCCCTCAATCCCTCCCAGCATCAGAGTCTTTTCCAGTGAGTCCACTCTTCGCATGAGGTGACCAAAGTACTGGAGTTGCAGCTTCAGCATCATTCCCTCCAAAGAAATCCCAGGACTGATCTCCTTCAGAATGGACTGGTTGGATCTTGCAGTCCAAGGGACTCTCAAGAGTCTTCTCCAACACCACAGTTCAAAAGCATCAATTCTCAGGCAGTCTGCCTTCTTCACAATCCAACTCTCGCATCCATACATGACCACTGGGAAAACCATAGCCTTGACTAGACGGACCTTAGTCGGCAAAGTAATGTCTCTGCTTTTCAATATGCTGTCTAGGTTGGTCATAACTTTTCTTCCAAGGAGTAAGTGTCTTTTAATTTCATGGCTGCAGTCACCATCTGCAGTGATTTTGGAGCCCCCAAAAGTGAATAAGAAATACTTTGCAGACTTTCCTGGTGGTCCAGTGGTTAAGAATCCGACCTCCCAGTGGGACATGGGTTCGATCCCAGGGGCAGGAAGTTTCCACATGTTGCAGGGCAAGTGAGCCCATACGCCACGACTACTAAGCCCATGTGCACTAGAGTCTATACTCCGAAACAAGAGAAGCCACTAGAATGAGAAGCCCGAGCCCCACAACTAGAGACTAGCCCTTGTTCACTGCAGCTAGAAAAAAGCCCCCAACCAGCAATGAAGACTCAGCACAGCCAAAAATAAATAATTTTCTTAAAAAAGAAAGAAGAAAAGCCTGGAATGTTTAAGAGTGAAAACTGAAGAGAAACACTAGAACCCAGTTTCCTCACCCTTCTGCACCAAGATTTGTAAATAACCCCCCAGACTATGAGCCCCTCAGCCCAGGCCTGCCCAGGGCCCTCCAGTCTCACACTGCTCCTCTGTACCCACCTCTGAGGGCCTCTGGGATCCTCCTGGGTTGCTGGAGTAGATTGGATCCAAACAAGAAGCAGAGGCCACTTGCATAGGTGTTTTCCTTGCAAATTTGGTGCACTGTGGGGCCACAGGCCTAAGGGGTAGAGAAACAGTGGGAGGGGCTGTCTCTGCTCCCTGTCCTTTCAACCCAGCATCTCCACCCATCAAGACCCCAGGCCTAGCAGCCTTGGGCCCCCAACTCCTTCCCTTGGAACGCTCCCATGACCCAAGGCAACTCACCAGCAGCCGGAAAGGGTTGGCAGCAAATGCAAGAGACAAGCCCAGGGACATGTTCACAGCCTCTGGGGGAACTGAGAGGACAGATATACACACGGTCAGCCTTGGGGGATGGAAGGGGCTCTGTAAGAGCTAGATGGGCTTCCCTGGCAGCTCAGTGGTAAAGAGCCTGCCTGCCAACGCAGGAGACCAGGGTTTGATCCCTGGGTCAGGAAGATCCCCTGGAGGACTAAGTGGCAACACACTCCAGTATGCCTGCATGGGAAATTCCACGGACAGAGGAGCCTGGCAGGCTACAGTCCATGGGGTCTCCAAGAGTTGGACATGACTTTACGACTAAACAACAGAGTGGAAAAGGGGTCACCTCAACCTGGGAGAATAAGAAATACTTTGCAGACTTTCCTGGTGGTCCAGTGGTTAAGAATCCGACCTCCCAGTGGGACATGGGTTCGATCCCAGGGGCAGGAAGTTTCCACATGTTGCAGGGCAAGTGAGCCCATACGCCACGACTACTAAGCCCATGTGCACTAGAGTCTATACTCCGAAACAAGAGAAGCCACTAGAATGAGAAGCCCGAGCCCCACAACTAGAGACTAGCCCTTGTTCACTGCAGCTAGAAAAAAGCCCCCAACCAGCAATGAAGACTCAGCACAGCCAAAAATAAATAATTTTCTTAAAAAAGAAAGAAGAAAAGCCTGGAATGTTTAAGAGTGAAAACTGAAGAGAAACACTAGAACCCAGTTTCCTCACCCTTCTGCACCAAGATTTGTAAATAACCCCCCAGACTATGAGCCCCTCAGCCCAGGCCTGCCCAGGGCCCTCCAGTCTCACACTGCTCCTCTGTACCCACCTCTGAGGGCCTCTGGGATCCTCCTGGGTTGCTGGAGTAGATTGGATCCAAACAAGAAGCAGAGGCCACTTGCATAGGTGTTTTCCTTGCAAATTTGGTGCACTGTGGGGCCACAGGCCTAAGGGGTAGAGAAACAGTGGGAGGGGCTGTCTCTGCTCCCTGTCCTTTCAACCCAGCATCTCCACCCATCAAGACCCCAGGCCTAGCAGCCTTGGGCCCCCAACTCCTTCCCTTGGAACGCTCCCATGACCCAAGGCAACTCACCAGCAGCCGGAAAGGGTTGGCAGCAAATGCAAGAGACAAGCCCAGGGACATGTTCACAGCCTCTGGGGGAACTGAGAGGACAGATATACACACGGTCAGCCTTGGGGGATGGAAGGGGCTCTGTAAGAGCTAGATGGGCTTCCCTGGCAGCTCAGTGGTAAAGAGCCTGCCTGCCAACGCAGGAGACCAGGGTTTGATCCCTGGGTCAGGAAGATCCCCTGGAGGACTAGTGGCAACACACTCCAGTATGCCTGCATGGGAAATTCCACGGACAGAGGAGCCTGGCAGGCTACAGTCCATGGGGTCTCCAAGAGTTGGACATGACTTTACGACTAAACAACAGAGTGGAAAAGGGGTCACCTCAACCTGGGAGATACGGAGGTCTGACAGATCCAAAGAGGCACATAGGTCATAGAAAGGAACAAGGAGGGGGGTGCCTGAGAGTGATCGCATACAGCTCAGAGGTGGAAGAGCTACCTCCCTAAGCCGCCCACCACAGACCCCAGGACAAAGGCCCGACAAGTCCAGGTGTGTGCAGAGGTGGGGTCCCAGCCCTGGGCCCGGCTGGGGGCAGCGATGACTCACCCTGCAGGGGGATGGCCTCACACCTGCCCATGCTGTAGTCACACTGGTAGAGGCCGCCTGTTTGATTAGCAGCCTTTACCTCCTGGGGGGCTCCAACCACCAGCCTGGAGGGAAAGGGATAAGAGGACATGATGACAACTGGGGAGGAGACCAATGACGGAAGTTCTGCCACTCAGAGGAAAAGTGGGGAGCCCCCTCGCAAGGATTCCCTGCCTCCCCCCAACAGGAAGAAGACTCAGCAAAGAAAAAAGTGAGGAGTTTCTTTTTAACCATTGTTTGTTTACTGTGAATATTCTCGCAATCCCGTCATTTGAAGTTATGGTCCCAAGGGTCACTTCAGTAAGTTCAAGAATTTTTAAATCGTGAAGGTAGACAGTCTGTGTCCTTAACTTGAAAGCATTTCCCTCTTCCCGTGTCAGGCAAGGATGCAAGATTGCAGAGTGGAAAGGAATAGAGGCCTTGGAGTTTTACTGTCTGAAATCAAAATTTAGTCCCACCCTTACTTCCTGTGTGACCTTGAAGGACTGAATTAATTACCTTATTATTCTTCAATGTTCTCATCTCTAAAATACAGAGAACAGTAGTACCTACATCAAAGTTATTATCATGATTAAACGAGTTATTCCATCTACAGTTCCCAAACAGGAAAATGTCTGGGCACTTCCTGGCAGTGCAGTGGTTAAAATTCTGCACTTCCACGGTAGAGGGCATGGGTTCAATTCCTGGTCAGGGAACTAAGATCCTGCCTGCAATATGGCACAGCCAAAAATTTTTTTCCAATTTTTTAAAATAGGAAAATGTTTAATCTTGGAGTGAAAAGAGTCCCTCTAAGGAGGACATAATATATCCAGAAGTCATTTTTAAATGAATACAGTCAACCTCACAAGTTTTTTATTTTTATTTTTATTTTTTTGATCATGCCACAAGGCATTTGAGATCCTAGTTCACCAACCAAGGATCAAACCTGTGCCCCCTGCCACAGAAGCTCAGGGTTCTAACCACTGGACTGCCAGGGAAGTCTCCCCAACAGTCATTTAAAATAAATTTCTGTATGTGATCTACTACCAAAAACAAAGTCAAAAAATAAACGATAAACTAGGGGAGGAAGATGAATATCTAGACTATTTCCTTAGTAGTCAGATCTCCTACAAATCAAGAAAAAAAAAAAAGATAAAAATGGGCCACAGATAAGGAGGAAGAAAAGTGTTCACAGAAAAGGAAATAAATTTCTCTTAAAAGAAGAAATGCAATTTAAAACTAAATTGAGATACCATTTCTTCCCTATTTGATTTACAAAGATCCTTAAGTTTGCTAACACTTTGGGTTGGCTAATTGGTGGGGAAGTGTTTGCACAAATTTCTGGTGCAAGTGCAAAGTGTTGCCACCATCATAGAAGGTAACCTGGAAAAATCTATTAAAATTACATATGCACATGTACCCTTGGATCCAACAATCCTAGTTTTAGGAATTTACTTCCAAAATATACTTGCTCATGTACAAAACACCAGCATTGTTTATAGAGCAAAAGTTTGGAAACAATCCAATGTCTGCTCAGAAAAGATTTAAGTGTAACAAAAAAGTAAATTATAGTACTTCCAAATAATAGATAATAATAAAAATGGAATATGATGTCAGCATAAAAAAGAACAAGGAAGCTCTTTAAAATCAGCAAGCTCTGCTAATTTTAAAATATTCCAAAAGACAGTTTAGAGCAGAAGCTGGCAATTTTTTTTCTCGAAAAATGGCATTATTTCCATAAATATTATTTTTGTAAAAGTAAATATTCTAGGCTTTGCAGGCTATAGAGTCTGTGTCCCAGCCTCCCTGTTCTGCTACTGTGCTCCAGAGCTGCCATAAATGAATAGAGATTGTCTTACTAAGTGAAGTAAGTCAGGAAAAAAAAATACAATATCACTCATATGCGGAATCCAGTTAAAAAAAAAAAAAGGTATAAAAATGAACTTACACAACAGACACAGACTCACTGATTTCAAAAACAAACTCATGGTTACCAAAGGGGAAATGTAAGCAGGAGAGATAAGTTCAGAATTTACTATTAACACACATACACTGCTGTATGTAAATTAGATAACCAAAACAAGGACCTATGGTATATAGTACAATGAACTCTACTCAATTTTCTGTAGTAACCTATATGGGAAAAGAATCTCAAAAATAATGAATCTATGTACATGTATAACCAAACCACTTTGCTGTACATCTAAAACTAGCACGACACTGTAAATCAACTATACTCCAATAGAAAATTTAAGTTATTAGAAAATAATAATCACAATAATAGTAATAATAATAAATGGCAAGTAGAGGGTGGAGTGGCCGAATGTCAATAAAATGCATTTACAAAAATAGGCAACAGGCTGTGGTTTGAGTGCAACATGTACTACAAATTGTGAGCAGGATAGGGGTTAGAAAAATGTGGTCTATGCAGTGTAAACACCTCTGAAAGAACACATGAGAAACCACTTACCAGGAACCCTGCTGGGGGGGAGGGAACTAGGGGATGAGAGGGAGGAAGAGGTTTTCTATCACACTCTTTCATGTCTTTTGAATTTATTACTCTGATAAATTAAGGAAAAAAGCAAATCAAGGAAATTTCTTTTTTTTCAGGTATATTGTCTTTTTTTTAAATTGGAGGATAATTACTTCATATTATTTTGTTGGTCTCTGCCATACATCAACATGAATCAGCCATAGGTATACATATGTCCCCTCCCTCTTAAACCTCCCTGCCACCTCCCAGCATATCCCATACTCTAGGTTGTTACAGAGTCCCAGTTTGAGTTCCTTGAGTCATACAGCAAATCCCCACTGTCTATTTTACGTATGGTAATGCACATGTTTCAGCGTTACTCTCTTAATTGTCCCACTCTAGCCTTCCCTGGCTATATCCGCAAGTCTGTTCTTTATGTCTGCATCTCCTTTGCTGCCCTGCAAATAAGTTCATCAGTAATTGTCTCTCTAGATTTCATATATGTATGTGTTAATATAAGATATGTGTTCCTCTCACTTACTTCACCCTGTATAGTAGGCTCTAGGTAATTTTCCATTGTATACATTCACATCTTCTTTAATCCATTCATCAGTCAATGGACATCTAGCTTGCTTCCATGTCCTAGCTAGGTATGTTAAATCTTGGAGGGAAAGCATGTGGGCAGGGAGTGCCCCTGCAGCCCTTACCGGGATCCCTGAATCTGGACCACGCTCTGCCCAAAGCCCCTTGCGTTGTTTTGGAAGATGACTGCTTTTTCCGTGTCCAGGTTGAACCCATGACATAAGGCCAAGGCTGGAGGGAGAACAAGGGGATGGAAGTCAGGAGGTGATATGGAAACAGTTAAGAAAGCAGCCTGGGACTTTCCTAGTGGTCCAGTGGTTAAGACTCTGAGTTTCCAGTGCAGGGGCTCAGGTTCCATCCCCGGTTGAAGAACTAGGATTCCACATGCCACAGAGCTTGGCCAAAAACGTAAATTAAATTAAAAAATAAGAAAATTTTTAAAAAGAAAGAAAGCAGACTGCCCCAAGCATATTCCTGTCAGGATTCACCCTAACCCCACATGGAGATGGGTTCCCCCCAGGTCCCAGCCTGGAGCAGAGGTCATCACACTCTTTCTATAAAGGGGTACATGCTAAGTCCCTTCAGTCATGTTCAATTCTTTGCAACCCCATGGACTATAGTCCACCAGGCTCCTCTGTCATGGGATTCTCCAGGTAAGAATACTAGAGTGGGTTGCCAAGCCCTTATTCAAGGGATTTTCCTGAAGCAGGGACCAAATCCATGTCTCACACATCTCTTGTATTGGCAAGCAAGTTCTTTACCACTAGCGCCACTTAGGAAGCATTCTATAAAGGGCTCAGTAGTAAATATTTTAGGCTTTGTGGACCAAGAGGCAAATGGGATCTAATTATGTATTTATATAAGAAAAGAAGGGGTTTCCCTGGTGGCTCAGACAGTAAAGAATCTGTTCACAATGTGGGAGACCCGGATTCAATCCCTGGGTCAGAAAGATTCCCTGGAGATGGGAATGGCAACCCACTCCATTATTCTTGCTTGGAAAATTCCATGGACAGAGGAGCCTCGCAGGCTACAGTCTATGGGGTCACAAAGAGCTGGACACAACTGAGCAACTACACTTTCACTTTCAAGAAAAGAAAAAATGCATTTTTCATGAAGGAAATTCAAAATAGAATAATTGAGTAAAAGTTCTTTTAATATGATTTTGCTGATGAGACAGATGGGACTTTGCAGGATTTAAAGTTAGTGTTCCTTGTCATGGATTAATTATAAATATTCATCTGGATCTCATAGCTCCAAACATTCATCTGGGACCCATGTACAGAAACATATGGTGAGTCCTCACATTATGCCCCCAGACCACAGTTTGCTGACTCCTGGCCTTAGAACACCAATATTGAGTATAATGGAAGAAATTTTTATATACTGAGCTATGGGAAGTCATTCTGGCTTCTGTGCATGCTAAGTCACTTCAGTTGTGTCCAACTCTTTGTAATCCCATGGACTGTAGCCCACCAGGCTCCTCTGTCCATGGTATTCTTGCAAAGATACTGGAGTGGGTTGCCATGTCCTCCTCCAGGAGATCTTCCAGTAGGAGGTTTGATCCAGGAGACACAAATTTGACCCCTGGTCTGGAAAGATCCCACATGCTTCAGGGCAACTAAGCCCACGCACTGCAGCCACAGAAGCCGTGCGCCCTGGAGTCGGTGCTCTGCCTCAAGAAAAGCCACTGCAATGAGAAGCTTGAGCACCGCGACTAGAGAGTAGCCCCTGCTTGCCACAACTAGAGAAAGGCTGCATGCAGCAGTGAAGACCCAGTGCAGTCAAAACTAAGTGAAATTTTTAAAATAAAAAAAGTTGAAATGCCTCCTTTCCTGGGACGCCAATGCTGTTCGTGCTTTGATGATAAGACTTCCTTCCCAAGTGCCAAGCCCATACCAACTTTCTGTGTACCTGATGATCTGTTTGGTTTTCATGTCTTTTGAAACCTCGAAAGAATGCATCCCTGACTTGTTAGATGTGCTTTCTTCTGACAAGATATGAAACTATGCCCCAAACCCTGCTTCTCTGGAGCAGTTCCTCCGAATTCTCAGGAGGCTATCTCCTGGGCTATAGTCCTCAGTTTGACTCAAACAAACAAACAAACGTCTTTTCTTGTTTATCGATTATGTCCATCAATAGGTACATTCAGCTCCTCTCTGAGCCCCACCCTAGGTTCCCACTCCACTGATTTGCTCAACAGTAAGTTCCTAAAGACTCCACTAGGTAATTTCCTCCCGGTGCAACTCACAAGCATTTCTTTCCCCTCTTTGACTCACACGCCACAAAACAGACAAAAAAGGAAAACGAACTTGAATCATTTCAGTCAGTCAGTCATTCAACAAACATTTACACCTGGGTCCTTGGAAAAGAGGAGACAGATAGGAGGTGAGACGGAATCCAAGAAAAAAGCACTCTGAGAAGAGAAGCCAAAATCTACTGTGCACACTTCAATTGCCTTTTCACTCTCTACACCTCAGTTTCCTCATTTGTGAAAACAGGGCCAACCAAACTAGGGCATACTCTGTGAACCAAGTCATTTATCCAAGCTTCGGTGGTCATCCCATTTCAGTCTAGCTCTACTTCGTGAATCCCTTCCCCTCCCTCCAATCCCCTTGGCTCTCCCCAGTCTCACTCCTAAGTATTCTGGACACTTTGTCTCCACTCACAAACTCAAAAGCTCCCCTCCTCCTCCCCAGAGGACCCCCCCAGCTCCCGGCATACCTGTTAGTAGAAGGACTCCGTGATTCATAGCTGGAGGCAGCAGGAACCGTGAGGCCACAGGCACCACTGAGCCACTTCAAGGAAGCCACTAAAGCCAGGAAGGACAAAAAGAGAAGTAGGAGGCAGGAGCCTGTCAGATTCAAAGGAAGAGGGCGGAGGCTCAGTGAGCGCACAGTGCCGCCTGACCTTCCTATCCAGCTGTGTGCACACAGCTTGGGCTGCTTCCCTACCCAGCTTCCTGGCCCAGACCATCAAGGTCAATATCCCAAAGTTATCTTTGTTTGCCCACTTGCTTTTAGAGTTGGCCAAAACATTATGAAAAACAAAGAATAGACTGAGGACCTGCCTCCCAGAACATGTCTCCCTGAAGCACAGTTTGCAAAATGTCCCTCCCTCCCGCCCAAGGAGCTGTCTTCTGGTGTGGCCAGCAATAAGGACAACTCAGGTACAGGGACATCTGGTGATTTTGAATATTATTTTGCTTTTTAAAAAAGTCTCAAACGCTTTTGCCCAGGAATTTTCACTTCCAAGAATTTATCTTGGGACTTTCACGCTGATCCAGTGGCTAAGACTCTGCACATCTAATGATGCAGAAGGCCCAGGTTTGATCCCTGGTCAGGGGACTAGATCATACATGCCTCAACTAAGGAAACGCGTGCTGCACAGCCAAATAAATACATGTGTTTTAATTTTTTTTTAAGTTTATCCTAAGAAATAGCTGAGAAGTACAATGAAAGATGTCTGCACAAACTGTTTCAAGGACACAGGAGCATAATTTTCATGAAATATATAGAACTCCAAACTATACCTTATGTCTATCCACTAATGTGGTCCCCAAGCCAATCATTTTTCAATCTCTTTCAAATATATTCTCTCTTGCCCTAGTTCTGCTTTAATAACCAGAGCAAAGAAATGTGTGTTAGTTGCTCAGCTGTATCCAACTCTTTGCGACCCCATGGATTGTAGCCCACCAGGCTCCTCTGTCCATGGAATTCTCTAGACAAGAATATTGGAATGAGTGGCCATTCCCTTCTCCAGAAGGTCTTCCTGACCCAGGAATTGAACCCGGGTCTCCTGCATTACAGGCAGACTCTATCATCTGAGCCACCAGGGAAGCCTACTTTCTGAAAAAAAATCCATTAAAATTCTAAACATTTTGTTTTCAAATTACCTGTTTCAAGATACGAGTGTGGGAGCTTCCCTGGTAACTCAGCAGTAAAGAACCCATCTGCCCAGGCAAGAGACACAGGTTCGATCACTGACGCAGGAAGATCCCACATGACATGGAGCAGCTAAGCCCATGCATCACGATTACTGAGCCTGGGCTCTAGAACCAAGGAGTTGCAACTACTGAAGCCTGCATGCCCTAGAGCCTGTGCTCTGCAACAAAAGAAGCCACTGCAATGAGAAGCCTGGGCACTGCAACTAGAGAGAGCCCCCAAAGTGAAAGCCGCTCAGTCGTATCCAACTTTTTGTGACCCTATGGACTCCTATACAGTCTATGGAATTCTCCAGGCCAGAATACTAGAGTGGGCAGCCTTTTCCTTCTCCAGGGGATTTTCCCAACCCAGGGATCAAACCCAGGTCTCCCACATTGCAGGAGGATTCTTTACCAACTGAGCTATCAGGGAAGCCCAGAGAAAGCCCATACACAGCAACAAAGACCCAGCACAGCCAAAAATAAATTAATTAACTAAATCTTTTTTAAAAGATTTTAGATACATGTGTGTAGGAAAACCAAAACATTTACGGCATTTGTTGCCTGATCACAGGACAATGAGTCTGTTCTTCTCTATAGCCCACAGCAAACTACTCCAAATCTTACCAACTTCAAACAGCAACTTCTCTTTTTTAAATTTGTTTCATTGAAATAAAGTTGATTTACATGGACAGCAAAGTGACTCAGTTTGACATACATAGAATAGCTTGCATCTGCTAATCCCAAAGTTTCCAGTCCATTTCCTTCCCTCTACCCCCTCCCCACTGGCAACCACAAGTCTGAAATAGCATCCTCTCATTGTATCATGGTGCTATGAATTGTCTAGCCCCAGAACTTCCCACTAGGGAATCTCAGATAACTGCAGTCAGCTCATGACTGGGGCTGGAGTCCTTGAAGGCTCAACTGGGCTGGACTTTCAAAACAGATCACTCCCATGGCTGGAAGTTGGTGCTGGCTGTAGATACGGAGCTTAGTTGAGGCTGTCAGCTGTAGGACCTCCATGTAGCTTCTCTGTGTGGCTTAGGCTACTCACAGCAGAGTGGTTAGACTTCAATACTACAAAAGATAAAAATGGAAAGTTTCCAGTCTCTTAAGGTGTTGATCTGGAAACTTCCACCATAGTCTATTACTCAAGCAGTCCTAGACCTCAACCTCCAAGAGAGGGAGCACAGATCTCATCTCTCAATGTGTTAAAGAAATTGTGATCAACTTTTAATCTGCCACAGGGTGATTTTCATTTCCTTCTCTATATATTTTTGTACTTAAAACTTTTATACCAAAACAAGAATGATGTTTAAAATCAGAAAGAAAAGAAAAACACCAATAAATCAATGACACCATGCCTGTACTTTTTAGCAGGAAAGGGAGCTGAGGAAAAACAAATACAGCCATCAGCTCAGGATGAGAAGATACCGGCAAGGGTGTGGGAACATAGTTTAATAAATAAGCTGGGTTTATTTTTGGTGAAAGGCTTTCATACTCTGATTACCACAAGAAGTTGGTAATCACAGACCCTCCTTTCCCAGAACAGTGGCCAACGGACCACTTTAAAGGCCAATGGGAAAATCACAGAAAGATTGGCCAACTCCCAGAGCATTTCTTATGACCCATCTAGATGTGCACCTGACCAGGTGATCACAGGTGGGCATCTAGCAACACAGGCTTTTCTCCGTTCCCTCCCACCATCCTCTAGTCCTACTCTTGACAAAATCTTAGCTTGGTTCTGCTGTAAACAAACCCTGAGACAAGGATTTGAGTGCAAGTAATTTATTTGAGAGGTGATCTAGGAAACACTGGTGAAGAAATGGGGATGGAAAAGAACTCATAAAAGTGGTGAGATGAAACAAGTTCCCTCTGTGAACAATTAGAATTTAATATACTAAGGAAATCTGAAATCCAGAGTAGAACAGGCCTCAGAGTTATCCACTTGAGAGAAGGGGGAGATTGCAGGAATTTCCTGGTGCTCCAGAAGTTGAATCTTTACTTTCAATGCAGGGGGTCCAGGCTCCCTTCCTGGTTGGGGAACTAAGATCCCACATGCCCTGGGATGTAGCAAAAAAAACTTCTTTTTGTTTTTTTAAGAGGAGAGGGGACCATATTCTTATTCACAACCCATATCAGCTGTTAGTGGACTGCTGTCTGGGAAAGCCTTACTTCTCTAATGCATCCAACCTGCCCTGCCCCAAGGCAGAGAAGGCTCCAGGAGCCATAGAGAGCCTATAGGCAGGCAGGTGCTGGCAGCTAGAAGCCTGGGCAGCTTGCGTGAGAATGATAAGCGCTGATGGGATGTGAATGGAGCAATTGCAGCATCTGCTACAGATACTCAGACACTTTTTCATTAACATTCATGATTATATTAAATTCTATATTTATTTAATCTACTCTCTGACTTCCCAGCTAGAATGTAAAAGCTCCAGAGAGTAGAGATTCTTGTGTGTCTTTCTAATCACTCTGGTTCGTACAAATTCTTCCCCCTAGGAAACTGATTTGACCAAGGAGAGAATTCTGGGAAGAGGAGGGCAGAGTAGGAAGTACCAAGAATCCTTCCTCACTATCGAGATAGCAGTTGTGCCAGCAGAATCTTGCTAATGTAACTTTTAGGAGCTCTAGAGTCTAGTCAAAGACTGTGCTTCACTTCAGTGTATTTCAGCTCTTAGCACTGTAGCAGCTACCAAAGTGTAGCTGCGCCAGTTGTGTCCAACCCTTTGAGAACCCATGGACTGTAGCCCATCAGGCTCCTCTGTTCATGGGATTCTCCAGACAAGAATACTGGAATGGGTTGCCATTCCCTTCTCCAGGGGTTCTTTCCTACCCAGCGATTAAACCCAGGCCTCTCTCACTGCAGGCAGATTCTTTACTGTCTGAGCCATCAACCCTTCACCAACAACCCTTCAGGCCCTTTGCAAACTTCCCAGGAGCAGGTTGTGCACAACTATTAGGAACCAAGGTGAATGATAAGAAGCTGTCCATTGATAACGCCTATCATGGAATTCTAATTACCAAAGCTTCAAAACTTGAAATAATTTGAGTGAATGGATGTTCCTAACATCAGATCCATCTAAACAGAAAAGAAGGCACCTTGTTGGGTTAGAAGAAAAACAACCACCATTTGCCTGGTGATTCACAGGTCACTTTCAGATATAATCTCTTTTGATACTCACACTCAAACTATGAGTTATTATTAATCATAACTGTCATTTCTCTTGTGAAGAAATTCTTATGTTTGATGCAACCAAATTTATTATTAGCCTTTTCTGTGACTTGCTTAAAAAATCTCCAGAGTTAGAAAAACTTATTTTCATCAATATATTCTTCTCATAGACTTCTTTCTGTTATTTAATTTCTTACTTTGTGTAGAGTTGAATTTTTTGTGGGCAGTGTGAAATAGGAAATTCAATTTCCATTTTGTCCACAGTAATAATTTTGTTTCCTCTTTTTCATCTATGTATTCTTCTCAAATACTTCTTTTACTTCTGTCATTTAATCACTTACTTTATGTAGAGTTGAATTTTTTGTGTGTAGTGTGAAATAGGAAGCCTAATTTTATTTTTGTCCATATGAACAAAAAATTTCCCAAGTCCTTTTTTTAAATCTGTATATTCTTCTGAAATACTTCTTTTACTTCTGTTACTTAATTTTTTTTCTTTGTTTAGAGTTGAATTTTTTGTACACAGATGAAATAGGAAACCCAATTTCATTTTGTTCATATGAACAACTAATTTTCCACTTCCTCTTTTTTTTTTTTTTTGGTGGTGCTCGGTCTTCGTTGTGGCTTGATGCCACAATAGTTGCTGCCTGCGGGCTTAGTTGCCCCACAGCATGTGGGATCTTAGTTCCCTAACCAGCAATCCATTGAATCTGCATCTCTTGCATTGGAAGGTGGACTCCTAATCACTGGACCACCAGAGATGTCCCTAAAGTTCCACTTATTTAAAAGAGTTTAAAATAAGCTTTTAGAAGGAAATTTGAATTTCCTATATTTGGCAAATTTTTCCTTTACTGCTCATCTATTTTCTATCCAAGTGAATATAATGCAAGATTCCAGTATTATATATCAACCCTATGCAATTATTTTCTCTGTGAGTCTGAGAAAATTGAGGTATCCCCACAGTCCAACTCTGTGGAAACCATTTCAAAGAGAAAAAACTTTTCTTGCCTCTCCAAGAGCAAAAATGATTGGCAGGAGGAACATCCAGTCAAAATTCTATTTCCTACAAAAGAAAAAGAAGAGTCAATGGGCAAAAGTCCTTATGTGCAGAAAGTATGAAAACCCAGGACCATTCACTGATAACGTGAGCTTAACCTTATTCAGCAAAATCAACATATAAGTCTTATTTATTTCTTATTCATCTAAGACTGATTAATTATCAAATTTAAAAAGATAATAGGAAAAACACCACTTGTAACACCAAAAAGCTATAAAACACCTAAGCATAAATCTAAAGCGAAATAGGTGAAACTATATATGTATTTTTATAACTGCTAGTCTTTATTAAAGGACACAGAATAGAGAGAGATGCCATATTCCTGGATGATAAGGCTTCAGTTCAGTTCAGTTCAGTCACTCAGTCGTGTTCGACTCTTTGCAACCCCATGAATCGAAGCAGGCCAAGCCTCCCTGTCCATCACCAACTCCCAGAGTTCACTCAGACTCACATCCATCCAGTCAGTGATGCCACCCAGCCATCTCATCCTCGGTCGTCCCCTTCTCCTCCTGCCCCCAATCCTTCCCAGCATCACAGTCTTTTCCAATGAGTCTTTGCATGAGGTGGCCAAAGTACTGGAGTTGCAGCTTTAACATCATTCCTTCCAAAGAAACCCCAGGGCTGATCTCCTTCAGAATGGACTGGTTGGATCTCCTTGCAGTCCAAGAGACTCTCAAGAGTCTTCTCCAACACCACAGTTCAAAAGCATCAATTCTTTGGCGCTCAGCCTTCTTCACAGTCCAACTCACATCCATACATGACCACTGGGAAAACCATAGCCTTGACTAGACGGACCTTAGTCGGCAAAGTAATGTCTCTGTTTTTGAATATGCTATCTATGTTGGTCATAACTTTTCTTCCAAGGAGTAAGTGTCTTTTCATTTCATGGCTGCAATCACCATCTACAGTGATTTTGGAGCCCCCCAAAATAAAGTCTGACACTGTTTCCACTGTTTCCCCATCTATTTCCCATGAAGTGATGGAACTGGATGCCATGATCTTCGTTTTCTGAATGTTGAGTTTTAGGCCAACTTTTTCCACTATCCTCTTTCACTTTCATCAAGAGGCTTTTGAGTTCTTCTTCACTTTGTGCCATAAGGGTGGTGTCATCTGCATATCTGAGGTTATTGATATTTTTCCCAGCAATCTTGATTCCAGCTTGTGTTTCTTCCAGTCCAGCGTTTCTCATGATGTACTCTGCATATGAGTTAAATAAGCAGGGTGACAATATACAGCCTTGACGTACTCCTTTTCCTATTGGAACCAGTCTGTTGTTCCATGGCCAGTTCTAACTGTTGCTTCCTGACCTGCATACAGATTTCTCAAGAGGCAGGTCAGGTGGTCTGGTATTCCCATCTCTTTCAGAATTTTCTACAGTTTATTGTGATCCACACAGTCAAAGGCTTTGGCATAGTCGATAAAGCAGAAATAGATGTTTTTTTGGAACTCTCTTGCTTTCTCCATGATCCAGTGGATGTTGGCAATTTGATCTCTGGTTCCTCTGCCTTTTCTAAAACCAGCTTGAACATCAGGAAGTTCACGGTTCACGTATTGCTGAAGCCTGGCTTGGAGAATTTTGAGCATTACTTTACTAGCATGTGAGATGAGTGCAATTGTGCGGTAGTATGAGCATTCTTTGGCATTGCCTTTCTTTGGAATTGGAATGAAAACTGACATTTTCCATTCCTGTGGCCACTGCTGAGTTTTCCAAATTTGATGGCATATTGAGTGCAAGCACTTTCACAGCATCATCTTTCAGGATTTGAAACAGTTCAACTGGAATTCCATCTCCTCCACTAGCTTTGTTCATAGCGATGCTTTCCAAGGCCCACTTGACTTCACATTCCAGGATGTCTGGCTCTAGATTAGTGATCACACCATCATGATTATCTGGGTCGTGAAGATCTGTTTTGTACAGTTCTTCTGTATATTCTTGCCACCTCTTGTTAATATCTTCTGCTTCTGTTAGGTCCAGATTATTTCTGTCCTTTATCGAGCCCATCTTCGCATGAAATGTTCCCTTGGTATCTCTAATTTTCTTGAAGAGATCTCTAGTCTTTCCCATTCTGTTCTTTTCCTCTATTTCTTTGCACTGATCACTGAAGAAGGCTCTCTTATCTCTTCCTGCTATTCTCTGGAACTCTGCATTCAGATGCTTATATCTTTCCTTTCTCCTTTGCTTTTTGCCTCTCTTCTTTTCACAGCTATTTGTAAGGCCTCCCCAGACAGCCATTTTGCCTTTTTGCATTTCTTTTCCATGGGGATGGTCTTGATCCCTGTCTCCTGTACAATGTCACGAACCTCATTCCATAGTTCATCAGGCACTCTATCTATCAGATCTAGGCCTTTAAATCTACTTCTCACTTCCACTGTATAATCATAAGGGATTTGATTTAGGTCATACCTGAATGGTCTAGCAGTTTTCCCTACTTTCTTCAATTTGAGTCTGAATTTGGTAATAAGGAGTTCATGATCTGAGCCACAGTCAGCTCCTGGTCTTGTTTTTGATGACTGTGTAGAGCTTCTCCATTTTTGGCTGCAAAGAATATAATCAGTCTGATTTCGGTGTTGACCATCTGGTGATGTCCATGTGCAGAGTCTTCTCTTGTGTTGTTGGAAGAGGGTGTTTGCTATGGTCAGTGCATTCTCTTGGCAAAACTCCATTAGTCTTTGCCCTGCTTCATTCCATATTCCAAGATCAAATTTGCCTGTTACTCCAGGTGTTTCTTGACTTCCTACTTTTGCATTCCAGTACCCTATAATGAAAAGGATATCTATTTTGGGTTTTACATCTAAAAGGTCTTGTAGATCTTCATAAAACCATTCAACTTCAGCTTCTTCAGCGTTACTGGTTGTGGCATAGACTTGAATAACTGTGATATTGAATGGTCTGCCTTGGATATGAACAGAGATCATTCTGTCATTTTTGAGATTGCATCCAAGTACTGCATTTCAGACTCTTTTGTTGACCATCATGGCTATTCCATTTCTTCTGAGGGATTCTTGCCCGCAGTAGTAGATACTATGGTCCTCTGAGTTAAATTCACCCATTCCAGTCCATTTTAGTTCGCTGAGTCCTAGAATGTCGGCGTTCACTCTTGCCATCTCTTGTTTGACCTCTTCCAATTTGCCTTGATTCATGGACCTGACATTTCAGGTTCCTAATAATAAGGCTTAATTAACATTATAAAGATATCAATTCTCCATCAGATTACTCAGGATTATTATCAATTTAATGAGCTAATTCTAAAATTCACCTAGGGACTTCCCTGGTGGTCCAGTGATTAAAGATTCACCTGGAAATGCAGGAGATGCCAGTACAATCACTGGATGGGGAACTAGGTCCCACATGCCTCCAGGCAACTAAGCCATTGAGCCATAACCACTAAGCCTGCTCACCACAATGAAAGACTCCACATGATGCAACAGACATCCTGAGTGCCAACACTAAGACCCAATGCAGCCAAATAAATAAATAAATTCCTTTTTTAAATAAAAATGTAAATAAGTAAAATTCACTTCAAAGAGAAAACACACAACAATAACCTAGAAAATTATGAAGCATAACCTATTTACATAACTCTGTGTCATAGCCAAATATGCCCTATCACAGTACTACCCTAAAATCAGATAAGCAGAAGTTAAAGGTGTTGGTTCTGGAAGAAAATACATAAGACCGATGGAATGAATATTGGGTGTTTATATAGAAATCTGATATTCATCAGGCTAACGTGTTTCTCAATGAAAAAGCAAACAAACTTTATCAGATCCCACTTTCCTCACCAACCACTGCCCCAGTTTTTTTGTTTGTTTTTGCTTCCCTTTTGCAAAACAGGTTCCAAAACATGTGTCTGTATTTTTTGCTGTGCCTGCCCCTCCCACTCACCCTTGAACCAGTTCCAATCCAGCGTTTGCTCCACCCCATCTTTCACTGCACCAAAACTGTTTCAACACCAAGGATACCTGATTGACTAGGGAGTGGGTTTGCAATCTTCGTCTTAAGGGATTCTGCAGCAGCTTTTGAGCTTCACCCACTCCTTCCTTTTCATACTGTTAGGTAGGTAGAATAGGGGAAAGGAGTCCAAAATGGCAGTGGCTAAAAAACAAGGAAGGTCCAGGAAGGTCCA
>SJYC01041604.1:0-10180 GCA_006408675.1 Madoqua kirkii | reverse complement strand
CTGCAGCAGCTTTTGAGCTTCACCCACTCCTTCCTTTTCATACTGTTAGGTAGGTAGAATAGGGGAAAGGAGTCCAAAATGGCAGTGGCTAAAAAACAAGGAAGGTCCAAGGAAGGTCCAAGGATCAGAGTGAAGACTTCAGGTAGAACAAACAGCACTCCTGGCTAAGCCCAATTTGCATAGGACAGGCCCAGGTGGAGGAAAAAACATATAAAAGGAGGAACCAAAGTTCTCCATCAGATTTCCTTTCTCCCTCTCTTTCTCTCCCACGTGTATGCTCTTTCTCTCTCTCCCACCCCCCCCCCCACGCACTCCTCCACTCTCTTCTCTTCAAGTCTTTGGGTTGGCATGCCCTCACACTTCGAGGATGGATTCTCCTGCTATGTTCTAAATAAAATAGAGCTGTAACACTGATTTGCCTAAGAGCTATAACACGGTTTGTCCGAGACCCGAGAGCTGTGACACACCCAGGGCTTTTATGTCCATTGCTCCAAATCTTTGTTGTGATGAGACAAAGAACCGAGGAACATTCACTCGCATGACAATACTGTTCATGGGGATCTCAAGGCAAGAATGCTGAAGTGGTTTGTCATTCCCTTCTCCATGAATGTGAGAGTTGGACCATAAAAGAAGGCTGAGTGCCAAAGAATTGATGCTTTTGAACTGGGGTGTTGGAGAAGACTCTTGAGAGTCCCTAGGACTACAAGGAGATCCAACCAGTGCATCATAAAGGAAATCAGTCCTGAATATTCACTGGAAGGATTGATGCTTGTCACGCCAGTGTATGTTCCTTGGTCACAGCTCTTGGGTCTTGGACCAAGAGAAGAGAGTGGAGGAGCACATGGGGGAGAGAGAGAGAGAGAGAAAGAGCCCACATACATGGGAGAGAGAGAGAGAAAGTGCTTTGGCTCCTCCTTTTATATGTTTTTTCCTCCACCCTATGCAAATTGGGCTTAGCCAGGAGTGCTATTTGTTCTACCTGAAGTCTTCACTCTGGTCCTCAGACCTTTTTTTTTTTTTTTAGCCAGCCACTGCCATTTTGGATTCCTTTTCCCTATCTACCTACCTAACATTCCCCCCTCAAGAGATGGGAGGTTCAGTTCTTTGGGAATAGGGGCATCGAGGTCTTTCTGGCTATGTCCTGCTGAATTGGATGGCAAAGGGTATTGGGCCTCCCCCTCTTGCTAGTCTCAAGCCTCAGAGTCCTTATAGCGGTGTCCATCTAAGGGTGTGTGATATTTTTCGTGGTTGTCTGTAGTTTTATATCTTTGTTGAACTGGCACTGCATGTTGTAGCTTGTTGACCTGGGCAGAGACAAAACAGGTCAGACAATTGACAGTACATGGAATTATCATAAGCATCATCAAGGCAGCATAACAAGGACTAGTAGGGGCATTAGTCAATTTCAAATTCACATCGCCAGGTTGGCTCAAGTCCCTCCTTGTTCAGGGATCAGAAGATCTATCTCCTGTCTGTTTTGGAGTACAGTCTCTGTCAAGCTGTGTTGGCTGTTTAGAGCTATCCTGAGAAATCTTATCCCCAGAAACTAGATTTTAGGAGTGTTCATTAGAATGGCACTCATTGGTAGTCCTGAATAAGTATCTGAGATCTCCCATGGGCTCACAGTTGTAGTGAGTGTCCTCTTCTGTTTTCTTCCACAGCTTGACTCGTGAGTAGTGAATCCAGGTGTCATGTCCTGGTACCTTGACTGCTATGGGGGTAAAAAGTATTACAGGGTAGGGGCCCTTCCATGTGGGCTGGAGTTGAGCCTTTGGGGACCCATCTTTCCAGACTTTAATTAGGACTTGAGTTCCTGGAGCATATAGTGGTGACTCCTTAGAATCTGTTGGGTCCTGGTTCATATCTCACAAGCATATATCCTATTGGAATTGCCCAGTGGCCATGGTATAAGACTGTAGGGTCTGAACCTCTGGATCTAGGAAGAGATCATTAACATAAACAAAAGGTCTCCCATACAGCATCTCATAAGGACTAAGACCAGGCTGTTCCTTAGGGGCAATGCGAGTGTGGAGGAGAGCTACTGGCAAAGCCTCTTTCCATCCCAGGGAGGTCTCCTAGGTTATCTTTTTTATCGCTCATTTTAAGAATTGATTCGCTCTTTCTACTTTTCCTGAAGATTGAGGCCTCCAGGCACAATGGAGATAATAAGTAATGCCCAATGATTTCAAGACCCCTTGGGTGACCTTAGAAGTAAATGATGTCCCATTGTCACTTTGTAATGACCTGGACAGACCAAATCTTGGAATGATTTCATGGAGCAGTTTTTTTACCACCTCCTCAGCCTTCTTAGTCTGGGTGGGAAAGCCTTCAATCCATCCTGTGAATGTATCTACCTTGACTAATAGGTATTTATACCCTTGAGAAACTGACATCTGGGTGAAGTTCATCTGCCAATCCTCTCCTAGGTAGGCCCCACGTCGCTGGACAGGCTGGGCCATCTGGGGTCTTCGAGCTCCTTGGGGGTTGTTTAACTGGCAAGTGGGACAAGAAGAGACCACCTGTCTTATAGTTGTTTGGAAGCCTGCTCCTCTGACGGACCTTTCTAGTAGTCTTTGGAGGGCCTTTTCTCCTAAATGAGTAGTGGCATGTAAGGAGTTAACCAACTTCCATTGGAGGTTCCCAGGCAGAAAAAGGAGTCCCTCCTTTTGGAACCACCCCATATGATCTTCTTGAAAGCCCTCGCTCTTAGTTTTAAGAGTCTCACCTTCAGTATATGAAAGAGTTTCTGTCAAATTAGTCTGTGGAACTAAGGTGGCAACCCCTATTAGGTCATGGTTCTGTTATGCTGCTCTCCTAGCTGCCTGATCAGCTGCTTGGTTCCCTTGTGCCACTTCTGTGCTCCCTTTTTGGTGTCCTTTACAGTGGGAGACTGAAACCTCAGTGGGCAGATGGACTGCCTCCAAGAGTCAAAGAATCTGATCACCATATTTGACTGGGGACCCTCGGGTGGTCAAGTGGCCCCTTTCTTTCCAAATAGCCGCATGTGCATGTAGCACCAGAAAGGCATACTTGGAATCAGTGTAAATGGCTATTGTTTTTCCTTTTCCCAGCTCTAAAGCTCAAGTCAGGGCTATGAGCTCAGCTAATAGTGCTGAAGTATCTGGTGGCAGAGGCTTAGCCTCTATGGTCTCAAAATTGGAGACTACTGCATACGTGGCTCTTCTTTTTCCATCCAAGACAAAGCTGCTTCCATCAGTGTACCAGATTTCTTCAGGATTGGTCAGAGGATCTTCTGATAATCCCTCTCGGGGTTTTGTCCAGTGTTACAAGGTTTCTAGACAAGAGTAAAAGGGGAGAGAGCCCTCGGGGATAGGCAGGAGGGTGGATATCCTCACAAGGGGATATAGTGAGGCTTGGATTGTCCAGAGCATTACTTGATATCTGAGGATTCTTTGATCAGACATCCATAAATGGCCTCTCCCATTTAGGAGTTGTTTTACTTGGTAGCTAGTAAAAAATAGTTAGTTTGCCCCAAACGAGAGTTTTAAAGCATCTTCTATCATGATTGCAATAGCTGCAAGATTTTGAAGGCAGGGGTTGGCCAGCCTCGAGTAGCTGGATTGAACTTTTTGGATAAGTAAGCTACAGACTGGGGCTCAGATCCCAACCTTTGAGTTAACACTCCCAAAGCTATTCCCTCTCTTTCATGGACATAAAGTTGGAATGCTTTTTCTGGGTCTGGCAACCTCAAGGCAAGTGCCTGAGTTAAGGCCTGTTTTAGTGTAGCTTCTGCCTTCTTTTGAGGAGCTCCCCACATCAGTGGGACTGAATTATAAGCTTTTATATAAGGGCTGGGCAATTAGACCATAATTGGGTATCCAGATTCTACAATATCCAGTTAGCCCCAGGAAAGTTTGCAATTGTTTTTGAGTCATGGCGGAGGGCAACTGGAGGATTTCTTGTACCCGATCAGAGGACAGCCTCCTGGATGTGTGTGTAATCTGAACTCCCAGGTAAGTGACCTTGGCTCGACCATCTATGCCTTAGCATGGGAGACTTTATATCCCCTTTCTGCCAAGAAGTTTAGAATCTGAATTGCATATTGTTGGGCACTTTTCTCATCTGGAGAGCAGATTAGTAGGTCATCTACATATTGTAATATTTTCCCATTAGGACCCAGGTCCAGATCTAGGAGATCTTGGTTAAGGGCCTGTCCAAACAGATGAGGGCTATCTCTGAACCCCTGAGGTAATACTGTCCAAGTCATCTGTTGGTGTTTTTCTCCTGGGCCCTCCCACTCAAAGGCAAAAAGATATTGGGATTCTTTAGCCAGTGGTATGCAAAAAAAATGCATCTTTGAGATCCAATACTGTAAACCACTTGGCACTGGGTGGAATTTCTCCCAAGATTACATAGCGGTTGGGTACTGTGGGTTGGAGGGGGCTACAGCTTCATTTATGACCCAGAGATCTCGAACCATTCACCAGGTTCTGTCTTTTTTCTTTACTGAGAGGATTGGGGTGTTACATGGGGAACTGATGGGGACCAATAGCCCACAAACAAGGAATTTGTTTATTAAAGGCTGTAGTCCCTCCCGAGCCTCTCTTTTGAGAGAGTATTGTTTCCAGTTAGGAAACCAAGTGGGATCTTGGAGGACAGTGATGACTGGTTCAGCTTGGTGGGCTCGTCCAGGAATCCCCTGGTCCTACATCTGGGAGTTAATTTTGTCTTCCCATAGTTTTTGGTCCCTCTCTATTGAAGGTGTAATGGGTTCTTCAGTAGTAACCAGGAGTTGTAGAGCTCTAGGGGCTAAAAAACTTGCCATCACAAGGGTGGCCCCCAGTTTATTGAGTATATCTCTTCCCAATAAGGGATTAGGACACTCAGGGACCACCAGAAACTGGTGGGAAGATATTTGTCCATCCCAGCAAAAAAGAAGTGCTCGGGTTAATCTTTTAGTAGTTGCTTTTCTTGTAGCACCCAAAATGATACAGGTTTGGGAGAAGAAGGCTCCGGAGTAGGAGATCAAGACAGAGTAGGAAGCCCCTGTGTCAACCAAGAAATTCTGAGACCTAACTGCTACATCCAGTTGTACGCTTGGCTCCAGTGCCGTGATGGTTATCTGTGACAGGCGGACTGGCTGGAGTGGGCCGCTTCGGTCCTCTTGAACCATTGTGAGGGTAGGCTTGGTGCTTGACCTTGAGGCTCTTGGGTCCTGAGGGCAGAGTACCGCCCAGTGTCCCAGTTGATGGCATTTGTGGCAAGACATTCTAGGAGACTTGTCACGGTTTGGACACTCTTTAGCCCAATGCCCCGCTGTCTACAGATCAGGCATTTGTCTCATGCTTTGTCCTTCAAGGACTCAGGGTTTGCCATAGGGCTTCTCTGGAGGGCAGCCAGCATCCAGGCATGCCTTGTCTCTTTCTTTCTCTCCTTCTCCTGGGCTTTGGCCTCTTTCTCCTGTTCTCTGTTATAAAAGGTATTGGTGGCTGTCTGGACCATCTCATCTAAAGAGGCAGCAGGGTCCTGCTGTTGTAGCTGTTGTAACTTAATTTTGATATCTGATGCACATTGGGACAAGAATTTGTCCTTTAGAATCACCTGTCCCTCGTAAGAGTCTAAGTCCAGATTGGTAAACTTTTGGAGTGCCTCTTTTAGCCTTTCCAGAAAGGCAATGGGGTTCTCATTGGGCTAATAGGCTTCCTTCTGTTTCCATGGGTGGACTTCCTTAGGGGTGAGTCTTTCTGAAGCTTATCCTACCCAGAACTGTTGCAACCTGAGAGCCAGGCGTCCCCGGGTCAGGGTGCAGATCTCCAGGCAGGCTGAGGCGTGACAGCCTCCTAGAGATCGAATCCCTGGGCAGGTTGAGGCGTGACGACCTCCTGGGACCCCAGGACTAGCAGATCCCTAAGCAAGTTGAGGCGTGACAACCTTTCGAGGACAAGATCCCTAGGCAGGTCAAGGCGTGATGACCTCCTGGGCCCCCTGGACTGGAGTTGGGCATCCCCAAGGTCTCCAGTGTGACCAGTACTGGGTAGGATTAGGGGGTTGGATATTATAGAGTATTTCCCTCTCAAGGCCAGCTATTTTCTGGTTGTGTCTCCAGAAGTTTGTAGAGGCAACCTTGTGGGTCTGGATGGGGCTCAGGCAAAGAGCATGAAACAGGAGGGAAGGGGGCAGAGCACAACCTTTGAAGGAATGACATAGCACAAAGGTATAATGTAAACCAATTAAAGTCAATTGGGTCCAAGATGACAGGTCAAATTCAAGTAAGTGAGTAAGTGAAGTCGCTCAATTGTGTCTGACTCTTTGCGACCCCATGGACTATAACCTACCAGGCTCCTCTGTCCATGGGATTTTCCAGGCAATAGTACTGGAGTGGATTGTCATTTCCTTTTCCAGTGGATCTTCCCGACCCAGGGATAGAATCCAGGTCTCCTGCATTGTAGACAGAGGCTTTACCATCTGAGCCAAAATTCAAGTAAACCTTAATTCCCAATCTATAAGCCAACAGACACACCCAGAGGTGGTAGTATAGCTCCAAGGCACTGTGAAAAGGATGGAGGAGTAGGTGGTTCCCCAATGGTAGGGATGATCCTCCCACTTATTAGCATATGAGTTCCACCCCTCACAAAACCTAGCCAGGCCTAATTCCGTGGCCCCAGCCCTTGCCCTTGGCAATGGTTCACATGCTGAAGAGTGGCTTCTCTGGTAAATCCACCTCTTATCGCTTTGTCTCTCAGTGAATTTTTGCAATGAGACATCAGGGCCTGAGTTTCAGTAGTTTTGGCTGAGCCTGAGTCCCAGGAGAGAGCTGAAGGACAGGAGGAAAAAGCAGTGGGGAAAACGTGCCAAGGAATCCCCTTCATAGCCTGAGAGAAAATTTGTTAAATATCTGACCCGTGCTCACAATTTCATTGGTCTGATCCTTGGCACAGAGAAGAGAAAGGACAGAAGAGCCCCCACTGGCTTGTGTAACAGCTACTGGGGCTCTGCAGATAGCACTTTTGGGACATGCTGAGGAGTAGCCTCTCCAGAGTCCCTCAGTTGTGCCCCCTGCTGCCCGCCTGTTTGTGGGAGGTTCAAGGGAACAAGAAAGGAGAGATTGTAAAGGAATTGTAAAGATTTCATTAGGCATCTCCCTCCAGCCATAGGAGCAAGGACCTCTTACCTTAACCAGAGGTCTTCTGAAATCTGAGACTGGGCCGTGTGACCTTCTGTTGAGCTTGTTTTTCACTGTCCCAGTTTCCAGCGCGATGGGCCTTCCCCTGCACTGGGTTTCTTCGCCTTCTGCTTCTAGTGCAGGAGCTTCACTGAGTTGGGCTCCTGCTGTGCTTGGCCTCTTCCACACGGAGGTTGTTTCAGCCAGGTTAAATCCGAGTCATGGCACCATAGATGTCACGCAAGTGTATGTTCCTCGGTTCTCTGTCTCATCACAACAAAGATTTGGAGTGCCAGACATTAACGCCCTCGGCATGTCACAGCTCTCAGGTTTTGGACAAACCATGTTATAACTCTTAGGCAAATCAGTGTTACAGCTCTATTTTATTTAGAAGATAGCAGGAGAATCCATCCTCGAAGTGTGAGGGCATGCCAACCCAAAGACTCGAAGAGAAGAGAGTGGAGGAGTGCGTGGGGGAGGGAGAGAGAGAAAGAGCACATGCAAGCGGGAGAGAAAGAGAGAGAGAAAGTGCTTTGGCTCTTCCTTTTATATGTTTTTTCCTCCACCTGGGCCTGTCCTATGCAAATTGGGCTTAGCCAGGAGTGCTGTTTGTTCTACCTGAAGTCTTCACTCTTCAGGTAGAAGAGGTCCACTCCATGGACCTTCCTTGTTTTTTTTTAGCCACCACCATATTGGACTCCTTTTCCCCATTCTACCTACCCGAATATGGTCCACTGGAGAAGGGAATGGCAAACCACTTCAGTATTCTTGCCTTGAGAACCCCATGAACAGTACGAAAAGGCAAAATGATAGGATACTGAAATAGGAACTCCCCAGATCAGTAGGTGCCCAATATGCTACTGGAGATCAGTGGAGAAATAATTCCAGAAAGAATAAAGGGATGAAGCGAAAGCAAAAGCAATACCTAGCTGTGGATGTGACTGGTGATAGAAGCAAGGTCCGATGCTGTAAAGAGCAATATTGCATAGGAATCTGGAATGTTAGGTATATGAATCAAGCTAAATTGAAAGTGGTCAAAAAAGAGATGGCAAGAGTGAACCTCGACATTCTAGGAATCAGCGAACTAAAATGGACTGGAATGGGTGAATTTGACTCAGATGACCATTATATCTACTACTGCAGGCAGGAATCCCTTAGAAGAAATGGAGTAGCCATGATGGTCAACAAAAGAGTCTGAAATGCAGTACTTGGATGCAACCTCAAAAATGACAGAATGATCTCTGTTCGTCTCCAAGGCAAACCATTCAATATCACATTTATCCAAGTCTATGCCCCAACCAGTAATGCTGAAAAAGCTGAAGTTGAACAGTTCTATGAAGACCTACAAGACCTTTTAGAAGTAACACCCAAAAAAGATATCCTTTTCATTATAGGGGACTAGAATGCAAAAGTAGAAAGCCAAGAAATACCTGGAGTAACAGGAAAATTTGGCGTTGGAATACCGAATGAAGCAGGGCAAAGACTAATAGAGCTTTGCCAAGAAAATGCACTGGTCATAGCAAACACCCTCTTCCAACAACACAAGAGAAGACTCTGCACATGGACATCACCAGATGGTCAACACCGAAATCAGACTGATTATATTCTTTGCAGCCAAAGATGGAGAAGCTCTACACAGTCATCAAAAACAAGACCAGGAGCTGACTGTGGCTCAGATCATGAACTCCTTATTACCAAATTCAGACTCAAATTGAAGAAAGGAGGGAAAACTGCTAGACCATTCAGGTATGACCTAAATCAAATCCCTTATGATTATACAGTGGAAGTGAGAAATAGATTTAAAGGCCTAGATCTGATAGAGTGCCTGATGAACTATGGAATGAGGTTCGTGACATTGTACAGGAGACAGGGATCAAGACCATCCCCATGGAAAAGAAATGCAAAAAGGCAAAATGGCTGTCTGGGGAGGCCTTACAAATAGCTGTGAAAAGAAGAGAGGCAAAAAGCAAAGGAGAAAGGAAAGATATAAGCATCTGAATGCAGAGTTCCAGGGAATAGCAAGAAGAGATAAGAAAGCCTTCTTGGTGATCAATGCAAAGAAATAGAGGAAAAGAACAGAATGGGAAAGACTAGAGATCTCTTCAAGAATTTTAGAGATACCAAGGGAACATTGTATGCAAAGATGGGCTCGATAAAGGACAGAAATGGTCTGGACCTAACAGAAGCAGAAGATATTAAGAAGAGGTGGCAAGAATACACAGAAGAACTGTACAAAACAGATCTTCACGACCCAGATAATCATGATGGTGTGATCACTAATCTAGAGACAGACATCCTGGAATGTGAAGTCAAGTGGGCCTTGGAAAGCATCGCTATGAACAAAGCTAGTGGAGGAGATGGAATTCCAGTTGAGCTGTTTCAAATCCTGAAAGACGATGCTGTGAAAGTGCTGCACTCAGTATGCCATCAAATTTGGAAAACTCAGCAGTGGCCACAGGAATGGAAAATGTCAGTTTTCATTCCAATTCCAAAGAAAGGCAATGCCAAAGAATGCTCATACTACCGCACAACTGCACTCATCTCACATGCTAGTAAGTGTAGTGAAGTCGCTCTGCCCTGTCTGACTCTTTGCGACTCATAGACTATAGTCCACCAAGTTCCTCTGTCCATGGGATTCTCCAGGCAAGAATACTGGAGTGGGTTGACTATTTCCTTCTCCAGGGGATCCTCCTGACCCAGGGATCGAACCCAGGTCTCCCACATTGCAGGCAGACGCTTTAACCTCTGCACCACCAGGGCTAGTAAAGTAATGCTCAAAATTCTCCAAGCCAGGCTTCAGCAATATGTGAACCGTGAACTTCCTGATGTTCAAGCTGGTTTTTGAAAAGGCAGAGGAACCAGAGATCAAATTGCAAACATCCACTGGATCATGGAAAAAGCAAGAGAGTTCCAGAAAAACATTTTATTTCTGCTTTATTGACTATGCCAAAGCCTTTGACTATGTGGATCACAATAAACTATGGAAAATTCTGAAAGAGATGGGAATACCAGATCACCTGACCTGCCTCTTGAGAAATCTGTATGTAGGTCAGGAAG
>SJYC01041603.1:0-19329 GCA_006408675.1 Madoqua kirkii | reverse complement strand
TTTATTGACTATGCCAAAGCCTTTGACTATGTGGATCACAATAAACTATGGAAAATTCTGAGAGAGATGGGAATACCAGACCACCTGACCTGCCTCTTGAGAAATCTGTATGTAGGTCAGGAAGCAGCAGTTAGAACTGGACATGGAACAACAGACTGGTTCCAAACAGGAAAAGGAGTACATCAAGGCTGTATATTGTCACCCTGCTTATTTAACTCATATGCAGAGTACATCATGAGAAATGCTGGACTGGAAGAAACACAAACTGGAATAAAGATTGCCGGGAGAAATATTAACAACCTCAGATATGCAGATGACATCACCCTTATGGCAGAAAGTGAAGAGGAACTCAAAAGCCTCTTGATGAAAGTGAAAGAGGAGAGTGAAAAAGTTGGCTTAAAGCTCAACATTCAGAAAATGAAAATCATGGCATTTGGTCCCATCACTTCATGGGAAATAGATGGGGAAACAGTGGAAACAGTGTCAAACTTTATTTGGGGGGCTCCAAAATCATTGCAGATGGCTACTGCAGCCATGAAATTAAAATACACTTACTCCTTGGAAGAAAAGTTATGACCAACCTAGATGGCATATTCAAAAGCAGAGACATTACTTTGCCGACTAAGGTCTGTCTAGTCAAGGCTATGGTTTTTCCCGTGGTCATGTATGGATGTGAGTTGGACTGTGAAGAAGGCTGAGCGCCAAAGAATTGATGCTTTTGAACTGTGGTGTTGGAGAAGACTCTTGAGAGTCCCTTGGACTGCAAGGAGATCCAACCTGTCCATTCTGAAGGAGATCAGCCCTGGGATTTCTTTGGAAGTAACGATACTAAAGCTGCAACTCCAGTACTTTGGCCACCTCATGCAAAGAGTTGACTCATTGGAAAATACTCTGATGCTGGGAGGGATTGGGGGCAGGAGGAGAAGGGGACGACCGAGGATGAGATGGCTGGATGGCATCACCGACTTGATGGATGTGAGTCTGAGTGAACTCTGAGAGTTGGTGATGGACAGGGAAGCCTGGCATGCTGCGATTCATGGGGTCGCAAAGAGTCAGACACGACTGAGTGAGTGAACTGAACTGAACATGCTGAATTGAAGCTACAATATTTTGGCCACCTGATGCAAAGAGCTGACTCATTAGAAAAGACCCTGATGCTGGGAAAGACTGAAGGCAGGAGGAGAAGGGGATGACAGAGGATGAGATAGTTGGCTGGCATCAACGACTCAATGGACATGAGTTTGAGCAAGTTCCAGGAGATGGTGAAGGACAATGAGGCCTAGTGTGCTGCAGTCCATGAAGTCACAAAGAGTAGGATATGATCGAGGAACTGAACAACAATCACTCCTTCCAGGAACTAATCTGCATATTGGCCTCTAGTGCCCTGTTTGTTCTTTCTTCACCTCCATTGCTCCTCCCAGGTTCTTTGACCAATCCCTCCTTCTCTCCCCAGCCTTGTAGAAGGATTCCAGAGCTCAGTCCTTGGGCCTCCTTTTTAACTACAATCTGTCCTTAAGTGCCACATCTGGTGGCGCAGACAGTAAAGAATCCCCTGGGGGCTTCCCAGGTGGCACTAGTGGTAAAAAACCTGCCTGCCAATGCAGAAGACATAAGAGACACAGGTTCGATCCCTGGGTAAGGAAGATCCCCTGAAGGAGGAAATGGAAATTGCAACCCACTCCAGTATTTTTGCCTGGGAAATCCCACGGACAGAGGAACCTGGTGGGCCACAGTCCATGGGATTGCAAAAGAGTCAGATACCACTGAGCGACTAACACACAGTGTCCTTAAGTGGGCTCAGGGCTCTAAACATCATCATATGCCAATGTTCCTATGTTTCTGCTCCATCCCAGACCTCTCCTGAACTCCAGACTCAGGAGGCCAACTGCTTGAGCCCTATCTAACAAGTCCAGTAAAACAAGTACATCTAGACCTGAACTCCTGATCACTCTTGATCATGCTTCTGCATCTGGGCCCATCTCAGCCTCCAGCAAACAAGACAAGTCTAGACCAGGCCGAGGCCACTAGTAAAGATACAATGAGCCACTGTTAGTTTCAGACAGTTTATTACTTACGTAGACAGCAAACATAGGGTGGCTTCCCCGGTAAGACAGTAAAGAATCTGCCTGCAATGTGGGAGACCTGCATTTGATCCTGGGTCAGGAAGATCCCCTGGAGAAGGGAAAGGCAACCCACTCCAGTATTCTTGACTGGAAAATCCCATGAACAGAGGAGCCTGGCAGGCTTTAGTCCGTGAAGTTGCAAAGAGTCGGACATGACTGAGCAACTAACACTTTCAGACAGCAAAACCAATCACTCCATGGTAGTTGTCCCACACATCAAAAAGGATGATACTTCAAAAACAAGGAAGGCTATATCCTAGACTAACAGACAAAGCAGTTTTAATCTGGGGCTCTCTTGGCAGGCAGAGGGTGGTGGGTGAGGCAGAAAGCCCATATATAGCCACAACCTGGGACATGAGTCATGACGCTTGAGAGAGAGCCCAAGAGAGAAAAGAAGGCAGGCAGGACGTGGCCGCAGAGCAGCTCCTTATCCTCTGTTCCAGGAAGATCACAGATGTCCTGCAGAAACTCAGATGAGCTGTGGTTCAAGCTTTTGCCTGTGTGGCCCATATGGTAGTTCCAGGTGGCTGGGGCACCACGGTGGAGCTGTTCCTCCACTTTCAACCAACAGCAGCAGTGTCCTTCTAGATAGGATGGGGTCTGGCATCTTTTGCTGCAGTGCTTGCACCTGTGCAAACATTCCCTCGAGCAACAAAATACTAAGAGTCTATACCAGCCTAAAAATAACTGCTTGTATGGCTGGGGCAAATTCTGAACAATAGACCAAAAAAAAAAAAAAAAACCCAACTGCCACTTCTGAAGAGCTAGGGGCAAAAACGAAGTGTTGAGAGCAAAAGAAAGCAGGGTACTGCTCATGCCCCCTGCACTCAACACCACCAGCTGCTGCTGCTAAGTCACTTCAGTCGTGTCCAACTCTGTGCGACCCCGTAGACGGCAGCCCACCAGGCTCCCCCATCCCCAGGATTCTCTAGGCAAGAACACTGGAGTGGGTTGCCATTTCCTTCTCCAATGCAGGAAAGTGAAAAGTCAAAGTGAAGTCACTCACTCGTGTCCAACTCTTAGCCACCCCATGGACTGCAGCCTAGCAGGCTCCTCCGTCCATGAGATTTTCCAGGCAAGAGTACTGGAGTGGGGTGCCATCGCCTTCTCCAACTCAACACCACCAGAGGGGTGGGCAAAACACCTAAGCCACCCCTCTGGCCTGACCCCTGAACACACCCCTACTCTCATCCCACATAAGAAGCCAGCTCACCTGCCCCCTCAGGGAGTGAGCAGGGAAAACTGTCGCCTGTTTTTGATCCCTCTTGCGGCCACAGAAGCCCCAGTAAAGCTTCACCTGAGTTTCCTGACTGGCCTCTTCTCAATCTCAGTTGATTGGGGAAGACTGAGAGCTCTACCAGTAACACTTTCAGTTGTTCAGATTGAAAATCACAAGGAAATCCTACGGGTCTACCTTCAAACATGTTAAAAAATGAACATTTTTTTTTTAACAGTGGAAACCAGCACCATCCCACCTGCACCGTAGCATTAGACCCTGTCCCTACCCCACTGCTTCTCTACTTCCTCCCAACACCCCAAAGTCAGTTTTCAACATCGCAGCTAGAGAGATCCTTTCAAAAGGATATATTATTATATAAAAAAGCATATATTATTCCTCTGCTCATAAGCTTACAAAGGCTCCTCACCTCGCTGGTAGCCCAGGCCAGTCCTTTCCATTACCTACCAGGCCCTAAGTCATCTGTCGTCCCAGCGCCCCCGCTTACCGCTCTAAGCTCCTCTCCTTTTCATTGAGCCCTTGCTCCTCCCACTGCAGCCACAGTGGCCTCCTTGCTGCTCTTCAAGCATCCCAGACACACTTCTGCCTCAAGGCCTGCACACTAGCTGTTCCCTCTGATTGGACAATTTTCCCCCCAGATATCTGCATAGCTCCCTCCATTCTCTTCCAAACAAGTGGGTTTGGTATCACATGACTCTCTATACTCAACTTTACAAATCTTCTTTGCCATGTTTTGTCTCCCAGGCTTTGCTCCCAAGAGAATGAAGGCAGCAGGGTCTCCATCTCCCATTGCCTCACAAAGCACCCAGGATCGTGGCTCTTCCCTTCCCAACACAACTTCTCAGACTAGTCTCTCCAAATCTCTCTTCCCTCACCTACTCAGACGATTTACCTCTGTGGAAACCCCTCCAATTTACCTGACATACCACATTCAAAGGAACTTGCCTCACAGGATCTACCCTCCCAAGAAGGTTCTGGCAAGAACCAACAACAGAATATTGTGTTTGGTTGGGGGACTTTCCTGGAGATCCATCCAGCAGCTAAGAGCCTGTGCTCCCATTGGGGCCCAGGTTCGATCCCTAGTCAGGGAACTAGATCCCCCATGCTACAACTAAGAGTTTGCACGCTGCATCTAAAGATCCCTGTGCAGCAACTAAGACCCAGTGAGGCCAAATAAATAAGTGTAAATTTTTTTAAAAAAAGAATAGATGGCAACCTCACAGAGATGAGAATTACAAAAAGGTTTTAAAGAAAAGAATATTGTTTTTCCATTACACTGAATTGCTAAGGAAAGTTCCATTTGAACATCATCTTCAACAAGTTGGTTGAGCCTTTGATGTCTGGGGCTAGTCTGGGGAGTTAAATTCTAGGTCTATAAGCCTGCGACCTTGAGCAAGTTATTCTCTGGACCCCATTGTCCTCACTCAACTGGGAAATGATGGTAATAATGGTACTCACCCTTTGGGGTTGTTGTGATGATTAAATAAGATAATAGATGTCAATGTGCACCTAGTGAATATTTAGTCAATATGAGCTGTAATTTATTCTACCTGCTGGGTCTTGGGTTTATCATGATATAGCTGTCATGGCCCCAATGACACGTAAAGGGTATATTGGCCACAGAGTTGCCTATTGCCCAGTTCAAAGCCCAGTTCTAGACTTTTCCACCTGCTCTCTCAGTTGTCCAAGCAGGAAGCCAAATGTCTGGCAGATTCTGAGAAAAATTCTTACCATAGGCTTGATGAGAGTCTTGAGCATTTCCAGCAAAATCACACTGAGAGCGTAGTTGGCCAGAGGTCAATCGCAGGGCAGGGACAGATGTTCACTGCCACAGTCCCTGGAATACTTCCTCCACCATTACCATCCTTGAAAGCAGAAGTGGCTCAGGACCTGACCTGACCAAACAGAGGTGAAAACTACTAGTTCTTGGAATCGGTCAGAAAGGAAGTTGTGCTTCGGTCACTGGGGAAGAGCTAGAAACTCTTTTGTGAGGCTTCTTTGGCTTCCAGGGGTGAAGGAAATGGAGGCAAATGTCAGAAGGCAAAGACTTCCCCAACCCCAAAGGACAGGTCTTTTTTTTTTTTTTTAATATTTATTTATTTGGCTGCCTCAGGTCTTTATTGCGGCAAGAAGGATCTTCCTTGCATCATGCAGAATCTTTAGCTGTGGCACGCAGGCGCTTTAGTTGCAATGTCCTGGCTTAATTACTTCCTGGCATATGGGATATTAATTCCCAGACCAGGGATCAAAATTGCATTTCCTCCATTGTGAGGTGGATTCTTAACCACTGGACCGCCAGGGAAGTACCAGGACAGGCCTTTTCTGTAGCACAATCACATCAGCTATGTCCCAAGATACCTGACTGTTCAACCCCAAAGAACAACAGCTAGGAAGCCACTATAATTGTATTTCTTTCTCCAAGTTGTATGAACTATGCAAACAGCATGGTGACAATATTAAAGAAAATGAGAAAAAACAACACAAAGTCCCAGCACCATAATATTTCAGCTTTTCTGCACAGATACTGTTTACAAGTTTGTCATGATAGGACAGGTTTGGTTACATTTTGTGGTTTTGTAATATAACATCTTAGCACAAATGTTTCATGTAGCTTTAGAGGACTTTATTTTTAAAATTTTAGTAGAGTATGGTTGATTTACAATGCTGTGTTAGTTTCATACGTACAGCAAAGTGATTCAGTAAGCATTTACATATAGTCATTATTTTTAGATTCATTTCTCATATAGGTTATCACAGAACAGAATAGAGTTCACTATGCTATATAGTAGGTCCTTGTTGGTTGAAAGAAAGGGACAGTAAGTCACTCAGTTGTGTCCAACTCTTTGTGATCCCATGGACTACAGAGGCCATGGAATTCTCCTGGCCAGAATACTGGAGTGGGTAGCCTTTCCCTTCTCCAGAGGAATCTTCCCAACCCAGGGATTGAACCCAGGTCTCCCATATTGCAGGTGGATTCTTTACCAGCTGAGCCACAAGGAAAGCACCTTATTGGTTACCTGTCTTATATATAGTATTGTGTATGTTCATTCCAAGCTCTATAGGACATTTTTTAAATTATTAATTTTTTTCATTTCTCATTGCACTGGCTCTCTGTTGCTGTGTGCCGGCTTTCTCTAGTTGCCATGCATGGGCTTCTCTTTGCAGTGGCTTCTCTTGTTGTGCAGCATGGGCTCTAGGCACGTGGGCTTCAGTAGCTGCTGCCCAGGGACTCAGTAGTAGTGACTCGTGGGCCCCAGAGCACTCACACGTGGGCTTAGGCATGTGGAAACTTCCCAAGTGCTAGTTGCTCAGTCATTTCCAACTCTTTGCAGCCCCATGGACTGTAGCCCTCCAGGCTCCTCTGTCCATGGGATTCTCCAGGCAAGAATACTGGAATGGGTTGCCATTGCCTTCTTCAGGGGATCTTCCCAACCAAGGGATCGAACCTGGGTCTCCCGCACTGTGGACAGATTCTTTACTGTCAGAGCCACCTGGGAAGCCCCCAAAGTGCCTTACCCTTCCTTAACTAAGTGGGTAGCCTCTTGCCCAAAGTTAGGTCAAGTCTACTCTTAATTTAAATTCTGAGTACGATGATGCAAGGGTAGAAAACTAACATTTGCTTTATTTCTCTCTTGTCAGGACCTCCAAAGCCATGATTTCTGTCCTCTGAGTCTATCTTTCAGCCCTCTCTTACATTCTTTAAGCCACTCTATTTCTTTGCAGGAAATTCCACTCTCTACTTGTTAGCCAGAGTCTGTTTTCTGTTATTTTTGCCCCAAATGCCCTAACTGATGCACTACTTAACAAGAACAACCTAAAAAAAATTTTTTTAAGATTAAGCTAAATAATGTATGTGAAAAGCTTAGCACAGTGCATGGCATGTAGGAAGTGATTGATACGTGTTAACTGTATTAGCTGAGGGTGAGGTTCAACTGCTCTATGCTCTGCCTAGTCGCTCAGTCATCTCCGACTCTGCAACCCCATGGACTGCAGCTACCAGATTCCTCTGTTCATGGCATTCTCCAGGCAAGACTACTGAAGTGAGTTGCCATGCCCTCTGTCAGAGGATCCTCCCAACCCAGGGTTCCCAACCTAGGTCTTCCACATTGCAAGCTGATTCTTTACCATCTGAGCCACCAGGGAAGCCCCTCAACTGCTGTAATTAGACCCCAAATCTCAGAGACTTAAGTCAGACTGTCCTGCTGACAGTCCAGGGAGATAGAGAGACCCCACAGTTTTGGAGACTTAGGCTCCATCTAGCAAGTTGCTGTGTTATCCCAAGCTACTGTCCTCATCCACTCCATTGAAGATAGCCCACCACCATGTCTTCCCTCCAGCTGGCAGGAAAAATGGAGGATGTGGTGTGACTCTTTAAGGGATGGCCCAAAGTTGCACATGACGTTTCCCTTCCCATTTCACTGGCCAAAACTCAGACACGTGGCAATACACAGTGACAAAGAAGGCTGGGAAATACAATCTTCATTCTGTGTAATTTAGCCACATGCTTGGCTAAAATTTGGAATTGAATTAGTAAAGGAAAAAGAGAAAGACAGATACTAGGAGACAACTAGCTCTCTCTGCCTCTTTATCGCTGTTGCTTTCAGTCACAAACTCAAGTCTGACTCTTTTACGACTCCATGGACTGTTGCCAGCCAGGCTCCTCTGTCCATGGAGTTCTCCAGGCGAGAATACTGGAGCAGGTTGTCATTTCCTTCTCCAGGGGATCTTCCCAACCCAGGGGTTGAATGCACATCTCCTGCATGGGCAAACTGATTCTTTACCACTGAGTCACCCACACTATCATTACCATTACACTAAGCATCCTCTCTATGAAACATCCCCAGTTCATCAAATCCTGGCCTGATCCTTGACCTGATGCTGTATCATTATTGTCACATCCAGCTTCAGGGCACCCCTTATTCAGCACTTTACAAGCCTTGGTGTTTGAATAAAGGCTGCATGTATCAGTATAAAAGCTTTCCTCTAGAAAAGTTTTGTGTGGCTTAAATAAGATCAAGAAACAGGAAGAAATGGGGACTTATGGTTCTAAATGAAGCACAAGGGTTAGAAAACAGGCCTAGAGAGGCCCAGCAAGACAGATACTACTGCCTCCAAGGGGCTCCTCAGCAGAGAAGGGGGCCGTGGTAAAGCTAAATATCACCTCCAGGAATACATTGAACCTCAGATCCTGAGGACCATAAGCAAGAGATGAACCCATCCTGCACATGAGTGAGATTAGGGGCACCTCCAACCACAAATAAGCAGCCAGGCACATGAGAAACCCTCTGACATCTCTCTGATTCTTCCTCCCAGTCTCTCCCCCTGGAGGAGCTACAATCCAAAGAAGGAAAAATAGAAGGAAGAAGAGAATAGATCATAGCCCCAGCCTCTCAAAGTCCCTAGACCAAGAAATAGACCTTACAAGAGATGATGAATTACATACACATCTATCTTCCCCCATACTATTCATTTAATAAATAGTTCAGTTCAGTCGTTCAGTCGTGTCTGACTCTGTGACGCCAGGCTTCCCTGTCCATCACCAACTCCCAGAGCTTGCTCAGACTTGTGTCCATTGAGTTAGTGATGCCATCCGATCATCTCATCCTGTGTTGTCCCCTTCTCCTCTTGATGTCTAGTATGTGCCAAACGTTATTCCAAGTTCTAAAGATACACGTGGTTGGGACTGTGTCCAATTCATGGCTCTGTCCCAGGACCCAATATTACCTTTGACTGGGCTTAGTAAATAATGTTTGATAAACGACATCACAATTTGATTTTGTGTTGAACACTTGTGGTTTCCTCTCTGGTGTCCTATTTCCTTCTTCTCAGTAAGTTTTAATTCCTGTTTGAAGGACTGTGTTATTTGGGGACAACTAACTTTACCTCCAGGTCCAAAGGTGAAGCATGTGAACTAAACTAAGAATTTGAGTATTCCAGACCGTTGACATCAGTGATTGGCTTAAGCAAGGGAACGTGATCTAAGCCAGATCAATGAAAGCGGATCTGAAGAAAAAGGTGTTTTCACTCTTTCCAGCGTAATGTAAAACTTGGAACGACTGCAGTCATTTTTACTACTGTTTTGAATCAACACATCACAGAAATGGAGCCAGATCCCTCTTGAAAATGTGAAACTCTGGATCAAACCTCACCAGAAATCCTCTCTACCTCTGGACTTTCCAGTTGCACGAGTCAATGAACTATTTTCATTCAGTCATTTGTAGTTGAATTTTTCATTTGCAACCAAAAGTACCCTAACTGATACAGAGATTTTTAAGTTTTACAAAGTGGAAGCATATCCAAGCAGATATATGACATAGACAGTTTCTACAAGGCAGTCCAAGACAAAACTGAAAGACAGCGTGTGTGCAGATCTACATGAGGCATAAAACAGACCAAGCTAAAACACAGAGACCATCAGGGGGCTTTTCTGGACATATTGGGGAGCTCCTGCAGTCCAATATGGCCAAGAAGAGACAGTCCAACCCTCTTGGTGCCTTCTTTAAAATCTTTCAGTAATTCCTCCTACCAACAATTAAAGTCAAAGTCATAGATCCAGACAAGTAAGTCCATGAATAGCTTTCGGATCCATTTCTAATCATTTATAACCCAAGCACAATATATCCATTACTCTTAGTGTGCCCTATATGGTAGCCAACATGCAAGATGGCTGCTAACCATCTTTCTATCCTGATACTCATACCCTTTAGTAGTCCTCCTTCCATGTAGAATTACAGCTGACCTGGGTGACCAATAGAACATAGCAGAACTGAATATATGTGATCTTCAAGGCATTTCAGCTTCGGTCTTGCTCCCTTGGATGAGTCTCTCTGTGGAGGCTGGAGGAAGCCATCCACCAGGCTATGAGGACACTCAAATTATACTGTAGAGAGACCCTAATGGAGAGGAACTGGGGCCGTCCATCAACAGCCAGGATTGACTCACCCTCAGAGTCAGTGAGTAACTTTGGAAGCGGGTCCTCCAACACCAGTCAAGCCTTCAAAGGACTACAGCCCTGGCTGACAACATCAGACCAAAACCTCATGAGAGAGACTGAGTCGGAACTGCTCCCGCCATCCCTAATTTCCTGATCCACAGAAATCAGGGGAGATAAGGAATACTTTTTGTTGGTTTGCGGGCAGTGGGGGGAGTGGAGGTTAATAAAGTTTGGGTGTTTGGGTTTTTTTATTTTGGCCACACCACACAGCTTGCAGGACCTTAGTTCCCCTATCAGGGATTTACCTGGGCCACCAGGGTGAAAGCTCTGAGTCATAAGGACTGGACTGCCAGGGAATTTCCAAGTCTTATTTTTTTAGAGCAGTTTTAAGTTTACAGCAAAATTGAGAGAAAGATATGAAGATTTCCCATACATGTCTTAGCCCTATGTTTGCAAAGCCTCCCCCATCATCAACCAGCTCTACCAGTGATATTTTTACTGTCTCTATAGTTTTACCTCTTCCAAAAAGTCATAAAGTTGGAATCATATGTATGTAGCCCTTTCAGATTGATTTCTTTCCCTGAGACATATGAATTCAAGGCTTCTTCATGTCTTTTCATGATTTGATAACTCGTTTCTTTTAGCCCTGAATAATATCCCATTGTCCAGATGTACAGTTTATCCATCCATCTCCTGAAAAATATGTTGGTTGCATTCAGATTTTGGCAACTATTAATAAAACTACTATAAATATCCATGTGCAGGGTTTTGTGTTGACATAAGTTTTCAACTCCTTTGGGTGAAACCAAGGAGCAGGGTTGCTGGATTCATTCAGTAACAGTATTCTTGGTTTTGTAAGAAATCACCAAACTGTCTTAAAAAGTTACTGCACCGTTCGGCATTTCCATCAGCAATGACTATTGTTATTTTAAGCCACTAAGTCTGGGGTCATTTGTTATGCTGCTTTATATAACTAGTTCAACCTACCACTGAACACATCTAGAACACCTTTCTTCTGCTTTTTGTCATCCTTAGGAACTCCTATTTGCTCTCCAAGAGCCAGCTCGAGCTGTCGCTGCTTCTGAGAAGCCTACCCTGATTTTTTACTCAGACCCAGACTCTCTTACACAGCTCTATTAACAGTTCTCAGACCTCCCTGGTGGTCCAGTGGTTGAGAACCCACCTGCCAATGCAGGGGACACAGGTTCGCTGCCTGGTCCGGGGAGATTTCACACGCCATGGGACAGCTAAGCCAGTGTGCCACAACTACTGAACCCACAGGCCCTAGAGGCTGCGCCCTGCAACGTGAGAAGCCACCACAGTAAGAAGCCTGAGCACGGGAACCAGAGAGTAACCGTATTCCCTGCAACTAGAGAAAGCCTGCACACAGAAAGACCCAGTGCAGCCATAAATGAACAAATAATTTTTATCACAGAATATAGACATCCAGAAATTAAAAAAAAAAAAAACAACAGTTCTCACTCTGGGATCTCATTAAGTGTTTAGGTTATTTCTCCCACTATTGTTTATTAAAGGCATTTTTAAAACTTTTTATTTTTTATAAAATTTTTAAAGGTTACACTCCATTTACAGCCATAAAATATTGGCTCAATTCACCATGTTGTACAATTCATTTCTGTAGCCTATCTTACACACAGTAGTTTGTACCTCCCACTCTCCCACCCCTATGTTGCCCCTCTCCTCCTCCCCACTGGTAACCACTGTTTTGTCCCCTAGATCTATGAACCTGAGAAGGTAATAGTCTTGAATTATACAAATGTTATATTCGCAGGACTGAGCATGGTATGTGCCACATTAAAAGAGTTAGCAAATCAGATTGAATAAATAAGTAACAGAAACTTCAGCTCTGGGCAAGATTTCCACTGGTCTGGGGTAACAAAGGGTAGAAAGAAGGAAATAGTGGAGAGACGAACCGAAGATATTATTGCAGGATGGGTCTAGCGCCTAGCACCTTAGTTCATACTGAAACTTCCTTTTCCTGGTCATAAATGTGCCAAAGAAGCCTGGGTAAACTATAGCAGGTGGTTCCATAGTGGTTTTTACTCTCAAATAATTACTCTGCAGATAGAAAAGTGTAAGAACCATTGCAACAGAAAACTGAAGCAATCGCGTGGTCAAAAGTTGAGTGTCAGGGCCACGGTCAGGGGAGGGAAGGAGGTGGGATTTTGATAGCGCCTACAAAAGAGGAACATCTGGTTTCAGACACTTCCTGCTCACAGGCAGAGCAAGAGGAAGTGGGATTGGAAAGGGGGCCCACCAGTGGGGATAGAAAAGCCAGGGGCTGGGGGTCTTTTTCCAGAATCTTGGCTTATTTGGGAGGTAGAAACATCTCAGAAGTAAAACACTGAGTCTAGAAGCAAACTGGAATTTGAGAAAATGTTGGAATCATATCCAGTTAGAACATAGGATGGAAAGGTGGCTCTTGACAACATTTAGAAAGTAGAAATGGAAAACAAACTCAGATTGAAGTCTAAATATAAGATTTAAGTGATGAATCTGAAACAAGAGAACTAATAAGGTAGCAACAATAGATGTATATGGAGGATTAACTTTCAGAAATAGGATTAGTTTTATTAAGCACTAAAGCACATTTTGAAAAAAAATTCCAATTTTATGCCACACAAAGGGCAGAAACGGGGAGTTCCCTGGTGATCCAGTCAATGGTTAAGACTCAGCATTTTTATTGCCCCAGCGTGGCTTCAATTCCTAGTTAGGGAACTAAGATCCTACAAGCTGTGCAGCATGGTCAAAAAAAGAAAAAGGCAGAAGTGATACAAGTGATACTACCATATTCTCTGATCATGCTACATTAAGGTAAAAAGTAGAAATATTTTTAAAAACAACTAAAAAATGCCTAATTTTGAAAACTGAAAAATGGAAAAACTTAGAATAAACAGTAAACACACAATATAATAACATATTATATTTTAAAGTAATAATAATAAAACAGTAACAGCAGTTGACATTATGAGAGTATTTACTCTGTGCCAGGCACAGTTCTAAGTGCTTTGGATGTGTTAACTATCCAGTCTTAATAGAAATCCTATGAAGAAGATATTATTATCCCCATCTTGCAGATGAAGAAACTGAGACACCCAGAAGTTATGTACCAAGTTTTACAGCAGAGCTTATATCTGTTAGAATGTTTTGAGGTACAAATTAAGAGAGATTCTAACTCAAGCAATAGTCAGCATATCCTGCACAGTCACTCAGTTGTGTCCAACTCTTTGAGACCCAATGAACTGCAGCCCACCAGTCTCCTCTCTCCAAAGGATATTTTTCAGGCAAGAATGCTGGGGTGAGCTGCCACACAGAACAAAAGCAGAGGGGGTCTCCAAAGCCAGGTAGGCAGGAGCTCAGTGGCATTATTAAGGATCCAGCGATTTTGTGTCATTTCTTTTTTTTTTAACTTTTTAAAAAAATCCTTTTTATGTATGGCAAAAACCACTACAATATTGCAAAGTAATTAGCCTTCAAAATAAAAAGAAAAAATCTTTTTTCACATCAAAAGCATTTTGTATTGGGGTACCAACGATTAACAATGTTGTGATAGTTTTAGGTGAACAGCGAAGAGACTCAGCCACACAAATACATGTAACCATTCTCCCCCATACCCATCAATTCTTCGGGGCTCAGCTTTCCTCAGTCCAACTCTCACATCCATACATGACCACTGGAAAAACCATAGCCTTGACTAGGTGGACCTTTGTTGGCAAAGTAATGTCTCTGCTTTTCAATATGCTATCTAGGTTGGTCATAACTTTTCTTCCAACGAGTAAGCGTCTTTTGATTTCATGGCTGCAATCACCATCTGCTGTGATTTTGGAGCCCCCCAAAATAAAGTCTGACACTGTCTCCACTCTTTCCCCATCTATTTCCCATGAAGTAATGGGACCAGCTGCCATGATCTTAATTTTCTAAATGTTGAGCTTTAAGCCAACTTTTTCACTGTCCTCTTTTACTTTCATCAAGTGTATACATATATCAAAACATCACATATACATATAAACATATACAATTTTTATTTATCAATTATACCTCAATAAAACTGAGGGGAAATGAAAAAAACACACCCTTTCTGGAATCTAAAAAATAAAATCATGGACAAAAAATAGAAATAGACTCACAGTGTTGGAGCCGCTGGGAGGAGGGCAAGAGAGGTTCCATCTTGAACCCCTTAACAAACAACGTGAACTCTGCCTGAACCCTGTTAACCATCATTAAAGAAAAAAAACAGGAAATCTCCTTCTCACAAATGGCATACAAAGATTGAAAGTACAGGATAGGTTGTCTCAGTTAGACTAACAATATCGCCAGCACCTGAATGTTGTAATTGTTAATTCTTCCACACCTGCATGTTGTAAAACTAATTACTAAGGTAACCAGGCACTAGCAGAGGGTATAAAAAACCAAGTCCTCCAAAATCATCGGGGTCCTGCTGGGAACCAATTCTCCTTGGACCTGCTAGCATAATAAACTGTACTCCACTGTCTTGAGTGTCCTCCAAGGAGTGTTTTGCAACTCCAGATTCTACAACAACAGATATGGAGAATAAACTAGTGGTTACCACTGGGGAGAGGAAAGGGGGAAGGAGCAAAGTAGGGGATAGGGGAGAAAGCAGTATAAATTATATAAACTACTACATATAAAGTAAATAAACTACAAGGACATGTTATAAGCACAGGGAAAATAGCCAATAAAATAATATTTTATAATGACTATAAATGGAGTATCATCTATAAAAATGTTGAATCTCTATGTCATACATCTGAAATGAATAAAATATTGTAAATCCAATGTACATCAATAAACAAAATGAAGTTAATCAAAATAAAATGGAAATTATCTGGTTGTCCAGTGGTTAGAACTCCATACTTTCACTGAAGGGGGCCAGGGTTCCATCCCAGGTTGGGGAACTAAGATTCTGCTCAGAGCGTGAACAAAACAAAAATAGAAATTAAAAATAAAATTAAAAGTAAAGTAAAATTAAATTAAAATTTTAAATACACTCTTTATTGGCCACCTTTCCTCCCCGCCCTTCTATCAGTGACCCCTGTACCTCCCTGCTTATACTTGAAGTCCTTATATCACGATCTGCTTCAGGGAGAACACAAGCCAGGGGAGAGGCAGATGGGACGCAAGAATGAGGAAACTGCTTCAAGGAAGCCAGCTGTCTGCCACGTGAAATGCTGCTGAGACACAGAGATGGAAACAGAAAATGTCCATTGGATTTAGCAACACAAAGACAGGAAGGCCATTGCAGAGGCACGAGGCCTGTGAAAACAAGCTGCTGCAGCTTGAAGAGCAAACTCAAAACCAAAAAACAAAGAAATCGGTGTGGTTGCCACACCAGGAAGAGGGTGGGGTGATGGCCTCGGGGAGTGGGGCCACAGAAAACAGAAAGATAGGCGATAAGATGGACAGATACACAATGGCTGGAACCCCTAGAGTGTCTGGATGTACCTAGAGGAGATTTTTAGATAATTGGCAGAGACTGGTGACTGGATTAGGTATAACCTCTAACAGAACCAAAGAAAAGTATTATCGAGAAAACAAAAAGCTATACAAGAGAGAAAAAGAAATCAAAATGCATTAGATAACTTGGCCATGAATAGCATACACATAGTCATCATAATATAAAGCCAGAATATTGACTTAATAAAAAACTAAAGACTTAATGGGATTTCCCTGGTGGTCCAGCGGTTCCCCAGTGCTCCCAGTGCAGCAGGCCCAGGTTCATTCCAGGTTGGGGAACTGAGATCCCACATGCCGGTACAGGGCAACCAAATAGATTAAAACAATTTTTTTAATAAAGATTTAACTATATTGGGAAGGTTTCTCAAGTGGCACAGAGGTAAAGAATCCACCTATGATACAGGAGACTTGGGTTCTTTCCCTGGGTCAGGAAAATCCTCTGGAGAAAGAATAGCTACCCACTCCAGTATTCTTGCCTGGAGAATTTCATGGACAGAGGAGCCTGGCAGCCGACAGTACACAGGATCCAAGAGTCAGACAAAACTGAGTGACTGAGTTTACATGTATCATGAAGATGTAAGAAAGAGAAAGTGATGAAAAATCATCTCCCACTGTAGAAAGACCCAATGAAAGTTAAAGTGTGAGTTGCTCAGTCATGTCCAACTCTTTGCAACTCCCTGGACTGTAGCCGGCCAGGCTCCTCTCTGTCCATGGGATTCTCCAAGCAAGAATACTAGAATGGGTTGCCATGCCCTTCTCCAGGGGACCTTCCCAACTCAGGGACTGAACCCACGTCTCCCACATTTCAGGCAGATTCTTTACCATCTGAGCCACCAGGGAAGCCCCCAGAAAGACCCAATAAATACTGCCTAAAAATTAAGAATCTGTCTGTAATGCAGGAGACCCAGGTTTGATTCCTGGGTCTGGAAAATCCCCTGGGAAGGGATGGGCTACCCACTCCAGTATTCATGGGTTTCCCTAGTGGCTCAGATGGTAAAGAATCTGCCTGCAATGTGAGAGACCTAGGTTTGATCCCTGGGTTGGGAAGATCTCCTAGAGGGCATGGCAACCCACTCCAGTGTTCTTGTGGAGAATTCCCATGGACAGAGGAGCATGATGGGCTACAGTTCATGGGGTCACAAAGAGTCAGACATGACTGAGTGACTAAGCACACGAAAATTAAGAAGTGGCATTATAAGCATATTAATTAGAGTTATGAAGATAAGTACCAAAATTAACCAAAGCGAATGCAAGCCAGGGGCAGGGGAGGAAAATGAGGAATGACAGGTTTTTTGTAACAAAATATACCTATTTGACTCTTTAGCCCAAAGTTCTTCAAACTTTTCTGAATGTCACCATAGTAAAAAAACAAACAAACAAACAAACAAACAAACCTGAATTTTACTTTACAACCCAATACAGACATTCAAGTGCTAGAAAGGTTGTAGATCCATGGAATTTCTAATATACTACTGTTCAGCATGAAAACTGGAGAATCCAGGTTTTAAACACTGCATAACTTCCCCAGCAATTTCACTTTTAGGTATTTACAAAACACATTTAGCACATTTGTGCCAAGAGACACATGCTAGAATATTCACATCCATTCTATTCATAATGACTGAAAACTGGAAATGAGTCAATGCCCAACAATAAGAGAATGGGTAAATAGAACATTTTATAGTCAGTGCAACACCCTTGAGGAATCTTAGTAAAATATGTTAAGTGGAATTAGTAGGTCACTGGTATTACATGGTGCTAAGGAATGCTTGTTGATTTTGTTAGGTGTGATAATGGTAATATGGTTATGCTAGGAAATGTCAACAGCTTTTAGAAATGAGTATTAAAGTATGTACAAGTGATTAAATGTAAAATTTTTTAACATCTGAAATGTCTTTATTCAAGTCACATTTACAAATTTATGTCTCCTAATATGACAAGGTGGCTCTTTAACACATGCTCTGCCAATTTATATCAGCAGTAGGAAGGGCTTTGATGAAATGCTAAGATGACTAAGATTCATAGGAAAAGAGAAAGAAAAACGAGAGATGAAGCAGCTGTGGCAGAATCTTGTTAATGGCTGAAGGTGGTTGATGGGTTCATAGAGATCCATGTTATCTTACTTCACTCTGTTTTGTGGGTTTGAAATTTCTGTAACAATGAAATTATTAATAAACAAGCCAGTCTCAGAAAACAAAACATTCTCATGCTTCTTTTATACATTTCAGAAGCCCAGTAAAATGAAATTAAAGACGTCTGTGATCATTAAAAGAAAAAAAGAGCAAGGAAATTGAAAACACAAATCCAGGCTAGTGGTCCCCTCTGAGAGGCAGGCAGGGGCTGGGACAGGGGAGAAGACTCTGTGAGGAAGTTCTTATGTTTATTTTTGGCTGACTGGGTCTTTGCTGCTGCGTGTGGACTTTCTCTAGTTGCAGCAAGCAGGGGCTACTTTTTGCTGTGGTGCAAGGACATCATAGTCAACAAAAGAGTTTGAAATGCAGTACTTGGATAGAGTCTCAAAAATGACAGAATGATCTCTGTTCGTTTCAAAGGCAAACCATTCAGTATCACAGTACTTCAAGTCTATGCCCTGACTAGTAATGCTGAAGAAGCTGAACAGTTCTACGAAGACCTACAAGACCTTCTAGAACTAACACCCAAAAAAGATGTCCTTTTCATTACAGGGGACTGGAATGCAAAAGTAGGAAGTCAAGAGATACCTGGAGTAACAGGAAAATTTGGCCTTGGAGGACAGAATGAGGCAGGGCAAAGGCTAATAGAGTTTTGCCAAGAGAATGCACTGGTCATAGCAAACACCCTCTTCCAACAACACAAGAGAAGACTCTACACATGGACATCACCAGATGGTCAATAGTGAAATTAGATTGATTATATTCTTTGCTGCCAAAAATGGAGAAGCTCTTTACAGTCAGCAAAAACAAGACTAGGAGCTGATTCTGGCTCAGATCAAGAACTCCTTATTGCCAAATTCAGACTTAAATTGAAGAAAGTAGGGAAAACCACTAGGCCATTCAGGTGTGACCTAAATCAAATCCTTTACGATTATACAGTGGAAGTGAGAAATAGATTCAAGGGATTAGATCTGATAGAGTGCCTGAAGAACTGTGCATGGAGGTTCGTGACATTGTACAGGAGACAGGGATCAAGACCATCCCCAAGAAACTGTATGGGAGACAGGGATCAAGACCATCCCCAAGAAAAAGAAATGCAAAAAAGCAAAATGACTGTCTGGGGAGGCCTTACGAATAAATAGCTGTGAAAAGAAGAGAAGCGAAAAGCAAAAGAGAAAAGGAAAGACATACTCATTTGAATGCAGAGCTCCAAAGAATAGCAAGGAGAGATAAGAAAGCCTTCCTCAGTGATCAGTGCAAAAAAATATAGGAAAATAATAGAATGGGAAAGACTAGAGATCTCTTCAAGAAAATTAGAGATACCAAGGGAACATTTCATGCAAAGATGGGCTCAATAAAGGACAGAAACAGTATCGACCTACAAGAAGCCGATGATATTAAGAAGAG